>JBAMHV010000017.1:19830540-19843441 GCA_037177535.1 Pseudomugil gertrudae
ATAGATAGATAGATAGATAGATAGATAGATAGATAGATAGATAGATAGATAGATAGATAGATAGATAGATAGATTACAGGATTTAGGTGTGTCTTTCATTCATGTAGTTGCAGCAGAGTTTGAGGAGGAGCACTACTTTCCCTCTGTGCCACACACACACACACACACACTCTTCACACACATACACGTGCATTTACAAACAGCTACACACAGACTCCCTCCCCTGTGACTCCAGGGGAAGAGGGGCAGCAGCCGATTCACCGCTCACACACAGACACACTCTTTCTGCTTCCACCATCACACACATGCGCTTCATAGTGAAGGAGCAACGGAGGGACGCACGATGAAGGTGAGCTGCATCTATCTATTTTTCTATCTGTGGTGGAGATAAACAGTGGCTTTTTGAACTGAGCGTGCTCGTGCTGGGGGTAGTCTTAACACAGTCTAGTGCTTGTTGACAGTTGTGTTTCTGGCTTGTGGCTGTTTGGGTTGGTCATACTTTCCACTGATGTTTTATGAGAAGTTGTCTTATCTTGTTTTGCTCACAGCTGCATATATGAATAGCTTCATAATGGTGCATATCAATATAGACTTGTGGGAAGGGTTAATCCTTATAGAATAATCCTTCTCTTGCTGAGCTATTTTGCTGTGGCTTCTGTGTACACGAGGTAAAGATTTCATTCAGTCGACATCAAGGTTGTTTTAAAGAGATCACAGCTCCTTTGGAACTTGAAGAAGCTGTGAGGTGCATCTCTGAACCTGTGCAACGCATCTCTGAGGCTCTGCACAGGCAGCAAGCAGAGGCTTTATATGACTGATTTGGAGAGTTCTTTCAGGTCATTATGTTTTTGCCCAATCTCAACTATTTAAGATGCTTCATATGTTATCCAGGTCTGTATCTGCTTGTGTGGATCTAACAAAATAACACAATTCCCCCAAGGCTCAAAACGTTCCCATTGTTCAGAACTGGAGCTCTAATCACAAAGCAAACTCTTATCATAGCACAAATGAAAGTATGCTGGAGGAGGAGATCCAGACAAAGGTCATTCAGGCTCGCCTCGGTGTGAACTGACCGTTTCCCTCTGGCTGTTTTAGGAAAAAAAAATCCCAGAGCAGTAAGGAGTTCATGACACAGAAACATCCAGCTATCAGGCAGTGTTTCAGCATAATCTCATGCAGTCAGATAACTGTAGGTTCAGTTTAAGATGTTCACAGCAAGATTTCCCTTTAACATTACTCCTGGTTTTTCTGGTCTTTTTCTGTCTCAAATGCATCTTCTCCATCTTTGTTTCCTGGTGCGAGTGTTTCAGTGTGGATGCACAGAGCATTCGCCTGACAAGTGCGCTGCTGGGCCAAGTCTGACCTGCAACGTTTAGACTATCTGTAGGGAGTTAGGAAGAGGAGAGACAGTGAAGAGAGATCAAACAGGCAGAGCAAAGGATGGCGAGGGGGGGCGAGGATATGAGATTCTGGTGCTGCATGAGCAGACAAGACACGGATGGGGTGAAACAACAATTTCACAAATGGGTTTGCAAACACACAAGGACACGCAACAACAGATCAAAAAGCATTGGGCTACCATGCAAAACCCCTGCAAACATCAGAAACACCTAAAACTGTATCCATGGCAACCAAACTGACTCCTGCAGAACATATCAGTCAGCACATTTTCTCAGTGTGATGAATTTCCAAAGACTGGTCACACTGGGCAGATCTCACTTCTTGTAGAAGAAAGACATATTTGCTTTTACTGTTAGACTTTCTGTTTGCGTAACCTGAGTTACAGCGGTGCGTGTTGACTGTATTCACCACTACAAACCCCCACCTTCTCCCTCTGGTACCATACCTTACTGTTCTGGTAGACCCAACTCACAAGACATACAGGTGTAAAGTTTATTGCAGCACTATAATGGCACATTTGTGAAGTGTACTGTTAGGTGTGTAACTGCATTAGCCCACACACACATCACACACATCGAAATACTGATTCTAATCTGTCTTCCTTTCTTGTCATATAATAACAACCCTCTGGATGTTATATGAATGCTGAGTATGTCAAAAACTTGCTTCGTGTGCCTTGAATAACTGCATAATCTTCACAGGAAGAAAGTGGATAAAAAACTGACAAAAGAGCATGTATTATGCATCACATGCTTCTATAGATCAGCAGTTTGTGGTGTCTTTAGTGTCACTAGCATTCCCAAACTAATATTAAAGCGACATAATAACAAACTGAACCAGAAAGAGGATTTCAGACAACCAGGACATGGTCTCAAATAAGATTAGCCCCTTTATAGTTGCCTGTTTGAAAGGTTTTGAAAGTCACTAAAGTCACGTGACACACTTCACCAGCTTGTGAATTATTATTGTCACACAAGTTGAGGTGTGAATGAGAGTTGAGCTATGCTCTCAGGAAAAGATCAATGATTCAAAAGGTGATAAAAGCCCATTTTCAGTACATTGCACCTGTAGAGAGGAAGCTAAAGCCTGTTTCACACATCAACAGCACTCTGTCAACCTTGTGGTCAATGACTGTGTCGTGTCAGTGTTAATTATCCCTCTGGACTGTTTCCATGAACAAAACCTAACTGTTTCATACAGTTACATATTTATATAAATCTCTTTAATGCAGCTGTCATACACAGCAGCATGAGTTCATTTGTTCTGCACAAACTTTCATTTTACTTTTGAATAGTTACAACATTTTGTAATAATGTTTACTCACCGTCTGATCAAAAATCAATAGCTGATGATGTGCTGTTAGGAGAAATGGTAAAATGACATGTTTATATTCTGGAAAACATCATGTGGATTCTCTTCTGGTAAAGTGAGCTTTTATTTTTTTGCTGATAACAAAATATGTTTTGTTTTGTTTATTATTTAATAAAGGGACAATGCATATTGGTTACAGAGGCCTGGGGAACAAATCCCATACCTGTAAATATGCAGGATTATAGCCAGGACAATAGTGTAGAGTCTTTAATAGCAGCAAAAGGATTTTCCATGTATAAAAAGGGTCAGGTTTGCCAACGCGGAAGTGAGGTGTGGACCCAGGTGCAGGTGGAAACACAGGAGGGTAGCCGGATTGCATTTAACTAATTTATTATAAATAAAAAAACAAACAAAACTAGATACTCAGAAAAACAAAACACTACACATTGTAGTGACACTAGAAATGAACCGTGAAACATAATCGAAAACTCTATGAAAAAATGCTAAGCCAAATAATGATCCCACAACCACAACTCAAAACCCCAAAGACTAAATACCCATAACCAAACGAGACACAGCTGAACGCAATCAATTAAAACACAGGTGAAACTAATACACACAAGCTTGACTGGAAAACAAAAACAACCCAAAGTCCAAATCCTGAAAGAAGTTAAACACAGAAACTAATAACTAAACACAAAGCTTCACAGAACATAAACAAGGAAACCCAAAACAACACCCACCCAAATGTCCAAAACATGACAAAAAGAATTGCAAGGCAATGAGAGTTTACAATGTTAAATCAATGAATTATCTAAAAAAATGTTAAGCAAAACAAAATAAAAATAAAAAACAAAAATAAAAAAATTCTAAAAATAGTCCAGTTCCAAAAGCAATGGAAGAAAGAGGGTGAAGAAGTGTAAAACGGCTTGGGAAGCCTCTAGTGTCCCGATCTACTCTGGAGAAATTCAGCAGTTCTGGGTCTGGATCTGGATCAGCCAACATCCATGATCCACCTCCTCAGTAAGGAGAGGGAACCACAACTCACAGAACCAGATAAAGCAGAGAAACGACGTGGCATGCTTGATGTGCCACAAAGCTTTTTCTCTTTCCTTTACTTAGACAGATGTTGTAATTATCTCCTTTCAGTCTGGTTCAGTCCTGCAGCCTCTCCGGCCCTCCACCTGTAGTCCATGTAGCCTCCGCCTCTGACACACTGCGTCCTGCCCGTGTTGTAGTCTGCCTCTGCTTCCTGCTTTTGTCTCTCCTTGCTTGTTTCAGTCCTTAAGAGAGGCTCCATGTTGTCTAATCAGTGAAAAGAGGGATGCAGAAGCCTAACTGAGAGCTTAGACTTAATAAACCTGACTCGTCTTAATCATGTTTTCATCCTTATGCAAATAAAACCACAAAAGATTAAAAACTCAATAAAAATCTCACACAATAAAACCAAAATATAAAACACAAACAAGTATTAACAGTTACCATGTGAAGGATAAAAACAAACATGAAAACCTTAAGACTGATTAAGACTTATAAGTCCCACCTTGACAAACCCACTGTTACTTTGGTGCATCCAACCTCCTGTGAGTATCACTGACTTTGCACACTGATGTGAGCAGAGTTAAAACAATGGTGGTTTGTTCTGCTCCCATAAGCCACCAGCAGATTTTCTATACAATCCCACATAGAAACACTGATTCTGCACTTTGGATAGACACGTTATTCATCATCCTGTGCTAACAAGGGATTAACCAGGCAAAACAAATGATGCCTCTCAGAACATTACAAGATCCTAACCGACCAGGAGCAGTCCGATTTACTAAAGCATTAATTATGAATGAGCTGTATGCAGAGCAGAGGAGAGGAGGTGTTGACTGAAAATGATAGTAGTTTAACAAGGCACATACACACATTCTAGACATCTTATTTAGCCTGTTGTTTTGTACAACTTAGTGTTAAGATGATTTGATGCCAACCCTTTAATCCTGACTCTAACCATGCAGACTAGTAAAACATATGGACGCACTTTCTCATTGGGTAAACTGGGTTACTGTGTTTTCACGTGTAGAAGTGATGTGGAAAAGTCAAACGTCTGGGAGCAATACTTGATCAGATGGGGTTTTAATTCCCGTTAAGCTTTTCTGATCATGTTATAGGATTGTAATAATGCATTTGTGATGGTTTCATGTCATGTAAAACAGGCCTGTCGCTGTTTTAAAAAGGAAAATACAGACACGTTGTGAAGCATTTGTGTCAAAAACATGATTTGTGTGTGAATAATACACACAAAGCAAGCAGATATAACATATGCCTTTTTAATATATGCTATAATTTCACATAATTTTGCAGTTTAAAAAATATAAATATTCTAGCATTTCCGAGTCATTCTGGTAAAACTATCAGTTTCAGCTGTGGATCAATACAGGTTTCATATATTTTGTGGGAAGATCAGATTGCATATTTATATTTCTCCTATACCCGATTTAATATGATATGAGCTAGAATATATTTTGCTACATGATAATTTTAGAGTTTTGGTGCTGTTAATTAGTTATAAACCAGCAGTATTTTTCACAGCAGTCAGTCCTGTGTGCCCTTGATTTGTGTCCCTGACAGAAGAGTACAACAACCGTGTGAAAGCTCATCTATTTCATGTCGGCAGCAGCTGCAATCTGCATCAGTTCTCATTAGTATACTGTCATTTTTCAATTAGGGAATACATTAATTTCACTTCTGTTCACTCAAGGATGCACCGCTTGCAAAGAGACGATCAATTTTTGAAGATGTGCAGAAAGAAAATGTTTGATGGTACAACGTTTCGGTAAAGACCTGCAGACCTTTACACAGCAGGTACAAAACACACAGATGGATAAAATACTGTAACTTTATGCACAATGGCAGTGAAAGCGGAAGCTGCAGATGTAAAGCAGATGGTACCAGTATTAGCTACACCTGTCTTGGACTGCATCTAAACATCAGCGCACATGGCTGTAATTGCAATTCTGCTATTGTTCCTCATCTTAACTGGACTTGAACATCTCACTTATTATCTTTACACATTTTAAAGTCAAAGGAAAGTTATAGTTTTTCATACTGGCTGTGTTCACACAGCTTTCAGTGAAACAAACATCGTTCGTACAAACGAGACAAAGCAGTAAAGCCTTCAACGGAGACAAATTGATAATGTGGAGCAGCTGTTTAGGAGGGAGTCAGTGATGCTGTGCATGGACTTAAATGTCAAAATCCACCTACAAAAACACTTAAATATTTAATAAACGACTAATGTGAAAGCTAACCTATTCCATCTCAGCAGGTAGCACAGTGTTACGGTGCTTGTTGACTCTTCCACCCTGTCTTGTTGACTGATTGTGAAGTTTGGTTCAGATGAAGGTTTCTGCTTATTAAAGAGTTTTCTTCCCAGTTGTTATTCTGTTCATGTCCAGTACAATAGAATTAATCATCATTGGTTTTATTAACCAGCTTTACTACCAGTTCAATGCTTGGACATGTTTTCCCATTAAATCTAATGGAAAAGTATGTACAAACATTTTATGGACCCAGATGTATCAAAATAGATTAAATTTAATTGGATTCATTTTGTACCTTTAACAGTGATGTTTATTGGGAACATCTATATGAAACTAACAGATATAATTCACAATATACAACTGATTAAAATACAAGTAAAATGGAACCACAGATTGGAAATAATTACCAGTTATTATGTTCTAATAATAAAACACTAAAAGCTACATCTCAGTCATTGCTGAAATTATTTTATATTATACAAATCTATCGCAATTAAAAGGTTTCAAACAGCCAAACGGCTGCTGAGGATGAGTATTAGGTAAGGGTTTTTCTTTTTTCTGTTTGTATTTATTACGGTGGCGTATAAAATCAGAATCAGTGATTTTAAAGTTTCATCCTTGTCCCGATTTTATCTCTAAACTTCTTAATGTGCCAGCTCCTTACTGTGAACATCAGCATCCTCAGAGCCTGCAAGAAAGAAAGGGGCCGAGAGACACACAAGGCTGACAAACTGGCAGCATACACACATTAAATGAGCAACCACGCAGCTCACAGTGAAAAGCAAAAGCAAAAGCTTGATGCAAAATATCACATGCAAAAATGTCCTCTCAGGTTTCGCTGTTACAGCTTATCAACAAGCACAGCTGCTTTGTGAGGCTGTGAAAAGAAGGTTGACAGTAATTACAGCTGAATCTTTACATCAGTGGTCGTCCTTTTAAAGAAAGAGCATTTAAACAGCTTTACTGGCAGAAAACAAAATAATCAGGGGTCATAATAACAACTGCCTGCATGTGGAATAGAGAAAGCTAAGTCCAGTCCTCCAGATCGAGGGAATCTAACCATTAGAGAAGAGATGCATCTAAAAGTTACAGGATAGTCCCGACTTTAGCACCCCCTCATATAAAATATGAGAGAGAAACTTAAAATGTTGTTTTGAAGGAACTGCTTGTCTAAATGAAGAAAATCTGTAAGTTTCAATGAGTTAAAAACAAATTCTTTCAGTACCACCCACCAATGTCTCCATGCTGAAAAGACGGACCAAAAAGTGGCAGGCATTCATTCATTGTTGCAAACGTCAAGTCCCAAGCTGGAAATAAACACCACAGAATCTCTTCTTGGCTCTCGTGCAGAGATAACTCTGGTCCGGGAGAGCCGGAAGTCCTGCAAGCCCTGCTGCAACACACCTGACTCAAATCAGGGAGTAATTAACAGACTTATGCAGAGTGTCAAGCTCAAACAAATCTGCTAATTAGACCTGATGTGTTTCAGGTGTGTTGCAGCGCAGACTCTCCCAGCAGGGCTGTAGGCGACTTGAAGACAAGAGTTGGGTCACAAAAATGTTTTGTTCTTTTTTTTTTTTTATCTCAATCTCAAGCAAATGATCAGATCCATGAGTTATCGTAAGCATAACATTAGATATGTAGCAAGCTGCAGTATACATTAGAACCTTAACAAAATATCTTCATACTCACATCTATACACATTAGCCTCCGCCACCTTATTGTTTGCCGCCATTATTTTGAAAGTCCAGCACTTCCTCTTCCGCTACGTCAGCAAGATGGCGTCGGTTTAGTGCGTGAAGTGTCCATCGCTTCACACTAGATTATTGGCAAATTTTAGGGCAGCATCCGGGTACTTTCAGTGCACTGATTTTTTAGTAACACACTACGCACAAATATAGTGCACAAAGTCGTGTTATTGCACACTAAGACACAGCTCATTTATCCTGAGCTACGAAATGCTGTTGCAGCAGGAGCCATTAAGAACCTGAACACTTATTTTTTAATTGCACTACACCTAACACATACTCGGAGTGGGCTAATCAATCCAAATATCCATAGTATTGATATTAAGGTTAACATCTGTGTGGAGTTTGCATGTTATCTCCGTGTTAGTGTGGGTTCTCCCCGTGTTAGCGTGGGTTCTCCCCGTGTTAGCGTGGGTTCTCCCCGTGTTAGCGTGGGTTCTACCCGTGTTAGCGTGGGTTCTCCCCATGTTAGCGTGGGTTCTCTCCGGGTACTCCGGCTTCCTCCCACAGTCCAAAGACATGCACCTCGGGGATAGACTGATTGGAGACTCTAAATTGCCCATAGGAGTGTGTGAATGTGTGTGGTTATCTGTCTATCTGTGTTGGCCCTGGATAGACTGACGACCTGTCCAGGGTGTACCCCGCCTCTTGCCCGTTGACAGCTGAGATCGGCTCCAGCCCCCCCGCGACCCCGCTCTGGGATCAAGCGGTAGAAAAAGGATGGATGGATGGATGGATGGATGGATGGATGGATGGATGGATGGATGGATGGATGGATGATATTAAGGTTAGTGTTGTACCAGCATGAGTTTGAGGGCAAAAATCCAGAGACTGTGAATGTGAGCCAACCGATGCTTTTGCTTCTGTTGAGCTAATTTACACTGACTTAATTTTGCTCAAACTTAAATCATAAGTATCAATATTGGTATTGCTGACTGGATTTACTTGGTTTCGGATCAATACCAACCCCAGACTTCTGCTTTTTTGTCTGGTTTTATCTGCTCTGCATTGTGAATGTTATAAAAAGCTGATTTGGAGAAAAGCTTCTGCAGCGTGACTTCCTGTGAACATAAATCTGAAGCACTTGCTCCGATATGAGGTCATGTACCCATATCACAAACAATGTGTTGGAAAATAAGACACACACACATACACAGTTACCAAAACATTTAAACAACTGGCTACAGGGACCCATAAACACATAACACTGAAATATCTTGTATTTTTATTAAATGACACTGTATTAAAGAGCTGCTAATGAATCAGTGAAGACAACATGGTGCAAAATGATCTGGTTTCTACATTGTTACTGTATAAAGTTGTAGAGGCTGCAAACTGGCAGCGAGACAATGGCTGTATTTATTATTTAGCTGTGTTTTAGCAGCGCTGCAGATTTTATGCTGAAGCTCCTTCTGGAGCGCAGTTCATCTATTTGTCTCCAAAACAAAAGCTTTTCACGTGTGTTCTATTAATTTGGTTAGAAAGATTTTGTAATGGAAATGGCCGTCTGTAACTTTCTGCAACTAAATTTTTTTTAGCTTTAAAGCTTTGGCTGTTTGCTGGATAGTGTGTTTTTAAACCTGCAGCAAAGCCCATGTGAACACAGAAGGGAAGTAGAAAAGACGTGTGTCTGTGAACCACTACAGTCTCCCTCCATTGGCCCTTTCTCTGCTTTTCTCTGTTATCGTGATAATTTAACCGAGGCCTGTGGCTTGTCAGGGTATCAGGCCATAGCAGCTCTGCTGGCAGAACTTTAATAAAAACACTTTTGGCTCACAAATCATTTGAGTGTGTATGTGTGTGAACGGATACTAAGTAAACCAGATGAGCCATGTGTAATTGAACATCCTGCTGACGCAGATATGTGTAGCTGATTGTGACGTGATCGATGGCAAAAGGATCCACTCGATATTGAAGACATGCAGTGGAGGACGGTAGCAGGAAATACCATCACATAATAGGAGCTGTGGGGGGGAAAGTTGCAGCATTCTGCACAGGCATCCACTTTTTAGTAAGATGAGAACAACATATAGTACAGTTGTCAACAAAAGCATGCATCTCGTGTATCCCTTCACCAGCAGAAGCTTATCATAAGAGTGGTATCATCAAAAAAAAGTTTAGTCTTATGGGATTATTACTTCTCTTTAAAAACATATTTAAAATGTTTGAGTAAGAAAGTTGTGGGTGTTTTCTCTATTTTTTCATATTTGAATGCATGCAACATGAAACATAATGTAGATAGCTCAAATCAACATTCAGGTTTTGGGTTTTAAACTGACCACACTGCACTTAAATACCAAATAATGAAGAGAAAAGGTGCACCTCAAAACAAATAATAAGATGTGAAGTGGCACTTTGCCAGAATGTTCTCATTGAGATGCTTCCTGACGACGGCTAATTAGACATCTGTCTTACACATTGTCTCTTTGTTAAGCTGTCCCACAAGTAAAAGTCCATCCATGTTGACATTAGTCTTATCTGTTGCTACGCTACTCCCCCCCATTTCCTCCAGTGATATCCTCTTTGGTTTCTTTATTAAATCAGCCATAGTGCGAGTAAAAATGACACAGCCATCACTAGATAATCCAGGCTGGAACAGAGCGTTATGAAGTAAAGACCTGGGACACTGCAGGGACGGCTCCGCAAATGTGTTTAATGAAATGCAGGTTTCCATCAAAACAAGTCAGAAACTTATGTAGGATTGCTTTAAAACTGGAAGCAACTCTTGCCTCTGTGTGTGTGTTTGTGTGTGTGTGTGTGTGTGGGGTGTGTGTGTGTGTGTGTGGGTGTGTGTGTGTGTGTGTGCGTGTGTGGGTGTGTGTGTGTGTGTGTGTGTGTAGGTGCAATGGAAAAACCACAAAGTTGAGTTCAAGAACATCAGTCAGTACTTTGTTCTGACTAAAAACTGACTACGCTGCAAAAAATGATGACATGATGAATAAAACTTGAACATTTGAGAGAAGATTTAGGAAAAGTTTTGCATCAGGCAGAACTCAAACTTTTAAAATACCTTTAAAATAACACAGCTCATTTCCATAATCTGCATCTTCAGAAACTCCAATATATTTTAATGCTAATGGAGCCTAAAAGCAACTAAACAGCTTCTCATTACAGTTTCTGTGATGAACATTTTTATGAATAGAACTCTACAGCAGACTCTCTGCTCCTACAGGCTTTCCTAATCTTAAAAATGAATTTATACACATAAATCTCTGTTTTGGTTTACTTATCCCACATCCTCCCATGAGACTGATAAAAAGCTCCAAAAAAACAATTGTGTGCTTCCTGCTGAGCATCAGATTGTAATAGTTCCTTTAGATGAAGCTGATAGAGAACAAGTTTGGACTAAAACCAGTCAGAATTTTAGACTTGAAGGGAGGATATTCTAAATAATAATAATAAAGAATCCATACAAAAATAATTAATCTCAATCATTTCTTAGAATCGTAGTGTGTTTAGTTAAGTTTACCACACCTGCTCCACAATTAGTCCTTCATCTGTCTGCTTTGTTGTCTGTCAGTGCATGTTGCCAAAGAGGTTGCCCAAAACTGTTTAGTCCTCAGTAAGGTTCTTATGCCCAAATAAATGCAGCCTTTCGGGGTCCCCAAGTTCAATCCTTAAGATTTGCTCTCTGGCAGCTTTTCAATGTGTCCCGTCTCCAACACACCCGAATCAAATGATTGGCTTGTTACCAGGTTGTTGCAGAGCTACATGCACATAGTGGAAATGTAATTGTTTGGTTCAGGTGTGTTGGAGAAGGGACACGTCTAAAAGGTGCAGGATAGTCGCTTGTTGGTTGATGACTTGAAGCATCTCAGTTATTCTACATAAACACTGTTCTTGATTGTAATGCAACCTCACAGCCCCCTCTCACCTCCACCACTATGACCATTTTGGTATCAGTGATGCCAGCTATGTGACTGCAACTGTAGGAATCATCCAATGAGCTTCACCTTTGCTATTCAGATACACATTAGGAGGCTCCATCCATCTTTTTACACTTTATAGTTCTACTCCTTGTGTTGTCTCATCTTTTATCACAACAGTAATTACATTTTCCAAAAAATAGCTTATTAACTAGTAAATATCAGTTTCTTTTTAATAGGGCCACTCATAAAGCCTGTCCAAGAGGGGCATAGGAGATAATTTCTCTTCATGTAAACATAAAGTGCAGGCTCCTAAAATATGGGACAAAGAGACCACTAAGACTGATCCAGTTGGAGCTCTCTAAGTTTATAATTTGGTTTTGTGGAGTTCTGCACAACTCTGTATTCCTTAGATGGAAGCTGTCTTATCTGCTGTACTCCATTTGCATGCATCTTGCCTCCTGTGCATTGTAAGATGTTTTCATACAACCTAACAAGCTGTCTTCTTACATCTGGCTAGGTTAGGATCTCTAACTATTCTGACTGAAGTCTATAGATCCATGCAAAGAATTATTCCAGATTCAGAAGCATATTCAGAAATGGCCGTCTATGGCAATAACTGCAACTGATCAAATACAACATGTAAATAATGGTTCATTTTTTTGTATACCCTTTTTTATATTTCATTAATAGAAAAACAACAAAATAAAAGATGTAAGTTTGAAACTTCCTGCTCGGTTTGCACAGAGCTGACTGAATGCAGGGACTGTTATTCACTGGGTGGGTTTGCAGTGGCTTCAAGTCTCATCACAGTTTAATAGAACTTTGACTGACACAATGATTTTGAGAGCAGACCTGGGATCAGTGTTCAGACCTTTTTTCCAAATGGAAAATATGAAAACACCCAGTGAGAACTGCAAGGACAGAATGCAGCACTGAGCAGGTGTTTATGCTGTAAATGAGAATAAGGCAGTAATATAAAAAATAAACATTTGTTTTGCAGAATCTCCTGCACATATTAAGGTGATGACTAGAAAATTCATGGAAAAAATTCGTTGCCTGACCATTATGTTAAAAGGTATTGTTAGAAAAAACACATTTATCAATAAAAATGTCTATTTGTAAGTATGAGCTATCAAAAATCTGCCAAGATAGACTTTTATCAGAACAAGATCCACTCTCTCCTTTCCCCACCACCTGCTCAGCCTCCCACTGCACTAACTGCAGAAATGTTTGCAACACATTTTACTGAAAAGGTTGCTACCAT
>JBAMHV010000017.1:19849240-19859240 GCA_037177535.1 Pseudomugil gertrudae
TCAGATTATAATTCACAAAGGTCAGAACAACAAATTCCTTCATGATAATAAGGTATTTGCTCAAACCCTCTCTAACAAGGGTGTACCCCGCCTCTCGTCCGATGTCAGCTGGGATTGGCTCCAGCACCCCCGGGACCTCGTTCAGGGATAAGCGGTAGATAATGGATGGATAAACTGGTTATAAAAACAAAGTCTACTTTATTTTAATCTCTTACAGAAAGATCGTAAATGGGACACTTTCTTTTAGTTATGAACTGAAAATCTGTAAAAGAAATCAGAGAAAAAGGAATAAAAAAAAACCCATTATGTGTTACATCATGTGCAGAAGGCCACTTGGACCCTCAGGTGCATCATAGTGTTTTTATAATTACACCTGGGACTGCAGGATTAATGAACATGAAAAACACGTTAACATAAAGCTACGCAGAGCAATAAAACCAGCATAATGATGTTGTGTTTGACTAAAAACAATCTTTACAAAGAAGTGATTATCATAACGACGTGCCTTTTGATTAGTTTTAAAGTTTGAATCCTGTTTCATGGGTTTAATTATCCCCAGATCTCAGCTTGGTTTTGGGAGATTTTGCACTGATTATTTTTACTCATTAAAGAGAGTTGATCACAGACTCACCAAAAAAGACCCAAATTAAAAAGCTTGTTAAACCTTTTTCATATAAATGATTTGAATTACTCTTTAAGTAAAGGATAGAGTATAATGTGAGTCTATTTTGTGTTATACACACATTATGTCCAATTCAATCCAGCTTTATTTATAAAGACCTTTAAAACAACCCACATGGACTAAAGTATTGAACAGGAAATCACCCCCCCCCCCCCCCCAATCCAAAAAAAAGCCACAAATAACTGAAGCAGACTTAGAATAATTACATAAAGAGATAAACCACTAATTTAAAACCTCTACATTAAAAATCTAAACAAAATAAAATCAATTAAAACAAATAAAACAATAATAAATAAATTAGCTGATGTTTGTTAGTTATGTGGCATCAGTTTACAAATTATCCTTGTAGTTTACAATTTATTAATAATTACCAAGTAAGAAACATTGTGAGCATGGAGCATGATTCAGGCACCGGCTAAAACATGATATGGAAGGGGGAATCCATCCATTTTCTACCACTTTTTCCCTTAACGGGGTCGTGGGGGGGCTGGAGCCAATCCCAGCTCACAATGGGCGAGAGGCGGGGTACACCTGGACAAGTAACCAGTCCGTCACAGGGCTGGGTTTGAATCCTTAGTAGAGAGCATGTATCATTGAGGTGCTTTTGTTGAGACACACTGTTGGGATTGGTTCTCACATCTGGCAGCCAGTGGTTTTACAGGCCCTGTGGCTTCACATCCCACATGAAAACACATGAAAAACATCTAACTTTATTAAAAAAAACAAAAGCAACATTACTCAGTACCTACAAAGCAGACTTCCACATGTCTTGCTTGTAAGTGCACATTGAGGTTATGTACTACTTCATTTCCTGGCCTTGCTCAAATGATTTTATTGACCCGTTGTTGCAACAGAGATCGTTCAGAGCCAAAGTAACTGTTACTCGGCTTCCTTTCTAAAATTTTTAATCAAAGCTAATGGGCTTAGTGCACAGACATGAGCGGGGTATTGATTTTATAATCCAACCCTCGACAGCAAAACAAATCCTGAATGTGTAGCTGCTCATGATAAGTAAAACCAAAAAACAAAGTTAAATTAAAAGTTAATTAATAGGTGTGTTGCTTAGAATACAAACACGTGTGACATTTCTGATGTGATGGTAAATTAGTGGTTAGTAGCAGTATGAGTATAGTTAAGTTAAATGGGGTGTCCAAGCAACTGGGAGCTCCATGTCTTTTGCTTCTTCATTTAATTATTCTCAGTGATGTCCAGGTCAGATCACTGTGGGGCCAAAATGTCTGCTGATCATTGAAAATGATCACTAAGGACTCTTCCCGCAGGTTTGAGATTAGCAGAGCTCCCTGCTCTTAATGTATGATCGATATAAATGTGAACGCAGAACGTGCTCGAGGCTCAGACTGTGTAGGTAAATGAATGAAAGCTACAGTGAGTTCCTGTTTAAGCTCAGCGTGAGTGAGCATTTCCATACATGCACACGACACGATAGGGTTGTCAAACAGCGGAAAAATCTTCAAAGACACGTAGCACTGGGCATCTAGCCAATGCAAAGCAAACGCCAGGATCCAGGTCATTTATTCCTATCTTTGATTTGAGCAGCGGTGTCAAGCTGAAGTGATTCTTTCTTTTTTATATTAGCCAGAGATGGAAAATGGGTCCTCTGCCAACTAGGCCCTACGATTCAACCAGGAGGCTTATAATCAGCTGTTCTTAGTCCAAAACGACCCTCATCTTTACACAAAGTGTTTCATTAATCTTTCTGAAAAGCCCATGACCGGAACAATAAAGAATCTCAATGAGCACAATCTACGCCCTAATAAAGTCTTACAACTCACATTCTGATGAAGATGATGATTGTTGGAGGGCATACAGCTTTGGGCTCATTCAGGACACCTGAAAAGACAGTTGACAGCTCACTGTCGCTCCAGACAGGAAGCGTTTATGTCACTTCCTTTAAGCAGTTGTGACAGCACATATAGAGCAGCTTCAACATAGACAGAGAAGGATTATTTTTTTTGTCCATCCATCTTTCTGACTGCAAATAAATTACAATAAATTTAATGATTCCACTGTTTTTAATTGTTTTTTTCCTCATGTGGTAGCAAAGGTCCATCCTATGTTGTAGTCATGACGTGATTATCAAAATGGCAGCGCACAGCAGTGCAGCGGCTTCTCGTGCTCCCGGGGTCAAGCCCCCTTTTAATACTTTTCTGGTTGGTCCTGTGGCCAACTTTGACGGTTTTGCTTGTGTAAACGAGCGTGTAAGGTATAGTCAAACCGATCTTATCAATATGAAGGATGGTTCGGTCAACAATTGTTGTCATTGGGCTTGCACCTGAGACCAGGGTAACTAATTTCATTCCAGCCCATGTATTTACATGTACTGTATTTACATGTGTTGAAATGACAATAAAGAACCTTGAATTGAATGATGATGGAAAAAGTGTACTCTTTCCCTCCTCACAAGCTTCTAATAAAACATTTCTAATGCAACCCTTTTGCAGCACATTTATAAAATGTCCTTAACATTTGGATGCAGGTTGGGTATGACATTCACCCCCTCCCTGTCCTCCAGGTACATTATTACATTTGAAATCCAGGAGCAAAAAGAGGATAAGCTGAAAGGACATGTTTTGTGAGCTAACAGATTAAACCTGGAAGCAAGGAGAAGGGGTCAAACTAGAGTGGAGCGCATTCAAACTTGTGTTCAGGTTAAAATGGGATGTTTGCAGAGGTTTGGGTGTGAGGGAAGAGGTTGAAAGGAGAACAGTAAAAATAAGGACCCTGCTCTCAAAGCTAAAAGTAAAGCTTTGGATTCATGAACAGAAATATATCTCACAAGCTGCCAGATCTCTGTTTTCTCTCATATGGGGCATCTGATGTTCACACATTTGTTTCTGAGTGACTGAACCCAGTGTTTCCACACAGCTTTGCTTCTATTTGTGTCTACGTACTGTAACTTTTACTCTACAGGCAGCAGTAACGCTAATGTTCTGCCATTCGTGCATGTGAGCAGAAATCCTGCATCAGTGAATCATCTCGATCACAAACACTTACAGTAATGTAAACTATACTCCTGTGTATCACAGAATACAGAAGATACAGAGAAATGTTAATTTTTTTAAACAGGATGTCACAAATGATCATTTATTATATTTGTTCACCATTTCTTCTTCCATATAGCTACTATCTAAAATGAACTGTGAAATTGTTTAATGCTAGTCAGTCAGATCAAAAACAACCATCATCGCATGTCTTTCTGTGGTGTGTGTTGGAATCTACATAGCAGGGGTGCTCATAAGTCCAATCCTAGAAATCCATGCAACGTGTTGATGCATCTGTTCTCCAACACACCTGAATCAAATAGTTGATTCCTTTTTGTGCATGTCATCTACAGAGGCCTGGTAACCAGCCGTGCATCTGATTCAGATGGACAAAGGTTGCATCAACACGTTGCAGGATGGTAGCTCTACAGATCTATCTAGCACTCCTGCTAGTTAGGGTGATAGTTAAAGAAAATGCTTTTAGGTCTTTGTTGAAGGGTTAGTGGTCAGTGCTGCAGCCTCACAGCTAGCAGGTAGCGGGTTCGAGGCTTGGGTGGGGCATGGGTTCTCTCTGGGTTCTCTGGCTTCCTCTCACCCATAAGCCATGCATGCTAGGTTGATTGATACTGTTAAAAAAAATGATGACTTCTCACATGTAAGTCGCTTTGGATAGAAGCGCTATGCCGAATGACTGCAGAATAGAATAGAAAATTCAGAAATACTCCTTTTTTCTGATGCTCCACAGTCCATCCTCTTCTCATTTGTTGTGCACATTCAGCCTTTCAACAGGAAACTGAGCAACATCAGTTACACTTTGCTGCTTATTTCACTGTATCTTATAAAAACTTTGTCCAGGAAAGTTTTCTGAATCGGAAAGTTTGAGCTTCCATTCAGCATCCTTCCCCTCAGGTGTGATGAATTTCCCGGGAAGCGTTATTATGCCGTCATCTTCCCACAGCCTGCAGCGAAACACGGCTGTCACCTTGATCACTGACTGTAAAAAAGACTTACGACACTTGTGACACCTGACCGAGATGAGCAAGCACTAAATCCAAATAGCAAAGCATTCAGCTGTATTTCAGCTCGATCCAGCTTGCAGCACAGATACAGAGCTGGCCATTACCTCTGGCTCGACACCATCGTTAAGATCAGCATTGTTCAAAATATTTATGCAAAAGACGTTACCTGAGACTCCCTGTGGATGCAGAAATAAGGACACACGGTACATGCTAATAATTTGCTCCATGCTTTTATGAGCCAAATAGAGTTTAAATACTGACAAATACTTTTTGGAGCGGATGTTAAAAGGACCACAGCTGAAGATGCTTCAACCCAAAACACCATTTTTAACAGTGACGACTGTGCATCGTGTTGGACACAAGCTGGAGATTGAAAAGTTGTTTAAATGAAATCATTGAGCTCAATAAAAAAATCATTTTTGCCATTTTTTGTTCAGTTTCATTAGATTTAGTAGAATGTGAATAGGTTTGTTTCTCCACTTTGCTGAACAGATTCAGAACGACAAACTTCTGGGAGTATAGACTTTTTTTATTTAATCTCTGAAATAGAGGACAAACTGAGACAGAAATGGGAGAAAGAGAGGACACAGGCAGAGTCAAACAATAAACATTGTATAATGACAAGAACAACTCAGTGAATTCTGGCTAATATCAACACGGACAAAGCTGAAGAGCAGTGGGAAGAGAGAGAGAGAGCAGACATTGAAAATGAACTGCCATCCCAGCATTTTACTGAAGGGAACAGGACACACATAAAACTCTCTGCTTTCTCAGCACTTATTTGGAGAGCATGACAGCAAGCTGTCAGATATTGCTCCCTTACCGTCCGTCAAGCGGCACCCTTGGCATTCAGAAGCTAATGTAAAGGCATTTACATACAGGTAGGTGCTTCTAAAAGTAAATCCTGGACTCAGCGGTTATATTTTAAAACCAGTCTCTATTAAGTTTAATCGTCATTGCTGTTAGTGTGTGTGGGACATCTGACAAATGACTCATTTCCCTCCATCACTGACAGTGAAAGCAGCAAAGCCATCAGTGCTGCTACAGTAAATCTGTGGGATAGCAGACTGCATCTGGCCTGTAAGTAATCATTTTATCTGAACTTGTTGGATAAAGTTGGTGTTTCTGCTGAATTCACTCTGAGCTGTACGTTAAGCAGACAGCTGTTACCAGGTGTCCCTGTGGCATCCTCCTGTCAATAACCAAACACAATAAATCTCGATCTCTGGGAGATCAATGCCTTTAAAGAGCTGTACGTCCTGCCAGCAAACATTTTCCTCTGTATGTAAGAGATAAGTGTCGAGTTAACACCTGTCAGGTGTACATCTGCACCTTTACAACAAATGCTTCAGAATTCGCACAATAGTCACGTTTACATGAGTTTTAATTACTCTTTAATTCCAAAAAGAGTGAAATCAGCTTTAAACAGATGAAAAAACACCTCATGGTATATCCATCCATCCATTTTCCATACCACTTCATCCAATCCCAGTTTATCCTGCCTGGGAGTCTATCATTGAGCGAGAGGCGGGGTACACCCTGGACAGGTCACCAGTCCATCACAGAGCCAGTGGCTGGTTTATTCACATTTTAAATCTGAACTAATTAACCCCTTATGGCCTGATGTCGCAAATTTGATACATACAGTCATCACAAGATGCAGGATGTTGGGTTTGTTTATATCTGGTGCATCACATCCACCCTCTGTCCAATCAGAACCATTCCCAACCCACCGAGCTAAAGCAAATCTAAGCAAAGGGAAAAAAAGAAGTTTTCTATGTAAACGTTAATTGGGAATTAACGTTTACTATGTAAGTATTAACTACTGAGAACATAAATAACATTATGTGACCTTAGCCAGTGTAAGACGCAAGTCAAAACTAAACAAATGTATACGTATAACCCACAACCTCACGAGATGCTGGAAAAAATCCCTTTGCTTCTTGAAGAGGAGTGAATATGGAGTGCAGTCGATATTCGCCCATATTCACTCAGTTTAATAGTTTTTCTAGTTTCTAGTTTTCTAGTTCAGACCAAAAACCTTGCAGAAGCTGAAGCTGTAAAGCAGCTTTGGGGTTCTTGTGAATAGTTTTTATGAATTTTCATCATCACTTTCTTCTCTTTATGCTCCTGCAGGGTTCTGCTGGGAGGTTTATTTATGTTGAAGTTATGACAGCTTCAGAATATTTTGAGTGTGTAAAGAAATAAAGAAAAAGTAAAAAAAGAAGTACATTAACTGCTTTTTTTCAATTGGCACATTTTTCCAATAATTATACATAATTTACATAAAAAATAAGATGTCAGAAATGTGTTAATCTTAAACTACTATACGAAGCCAATCAAGTAAAAACATGCTGGATTTGATCTGGAAAAACAGGGATTCAGATTTTCTGCTCCCCTACAGCTTCTGGGTTTTTTTGGGTTTTTTAATATAAAAAAAAAGAATAAACTGATTAAGTCTTTATTTATGATCCCATTTTTGACCGTTTAAATACTGAATGTGTAAAATCCCATGTTGAAGGTCAGAACGTCCGTAAGTACATCAGTGAGCAGGAGGCAAATAAATGAGTCAAACATTTATGAAAATAAAATAAAAGCAGTTTTAAACGTACCAGAAAAAATAAACGGATGAATGTATCAGCGGTAAAAACACACATCTTTGTTCATGTTGAGATGTAGGCAGAAATAAACAGCAGCAGGGACATCTTAGATTGTATCTAAGACCTCCTAAACCATGTTTTGTTTCCTGAACTTAGTATTATTTTTCCAGCTAGAGGCCGTGTGACCGTACGGGTCAAATCAGTCCATACTGACCCTACTGGCTACCCGTTAGGCAACTTGTGAGACGCAACATTAATTTCTGAGGATGTGCACAAACTATGTTTGCACAAAGTGTCTTAGCTAAACATGCATTACATATATTAATTCAAAGCAGGAATATTCTCAGACTTTCACCTCCATCCTTCATCTGCAGGTCTCTGAGGACTCCCAAACAACATGACCAGTTGCTTTAAGTTTTCTCATGACTGTTGTGTTGTAGATGTTTTATAAGTCTGTACCACCTCCCTCTGTGTCACGCTTTTCCCTGACGGTGCTGTAGAGAAACATTTACTTTATTTAGCCTTATTTAACATCCCTCTGCTACACCTCTTACCTCACTGTGTTATTTGGTGACAAAGTGAAGATTTCTTTTTTGTCAAATCTATTAATTAAGTTTTCTTTTTTATAATTAGTAATGATGTGTATGATGATGCAGTGTTTGGACAGAAAGCAACGGTTTGGCACAGAGCTGCAGGCAGTTCCTGCTTGATTTATTTACTTCTGCCTCGGATCAGAGCGTATGAGCATCCACCTTCTCTGCTCTGGCCTTCACCTCTGTCTGTGTCTGCGTGCAGAGAAAATGACAGGAGGGAGGAGAAACACTTCAGTGTGTGTGTGTGTGTGCGTGTGTGTGTGTTTGGCTTGTACCATCCACCTTCCTTTTTAATAGACTCCAGGGAGTAGCTCCACTAAATCAGTTTTTATGCTAATCACTGAAGGCTAGCCGTGCTTCTGGCAAATTTTGAGATTTTATTTTAACATGCTACAAATCTAAGATTTAACTACAAACTGCCAGAAGCTTTCTGGAAAGTCCTTGAAAAAGAAAGTTCAGTTTAACTTATAAAGCAATACAGTTACATTTCAGATGTTTAGTTATGTCAGAGATGTCGCACATCGGTTTGCTTATCCAGAAAAGCTGCAGTTGGCAGAAATAAAGAGATTTCTCTGATTCTTAATGGTATTTTATTCTGTAGAAGATGGAGTATTAAAATTTTATGTTGAGAAAATTCACCATTTGTAGGCCTTTTTATTCATTTGCTAACCTGATGTTGGACCTCTCCCCAGCTTTACATCTGATTGATGTTCTCAAAGCCATTGTACGCACACAAATAATTAGCTGCTTTTTTGTGTTTTGCATGTATCTTCCGCTCAAAGGTTTTTATCCAATTATACGTGTTATCAACTGACTTTTTTACCTTGCATAATGTGCTGCATCAACGATCTCCCTCTTGTTTACATGTTAATGACTGAGCTAGTTGCACATATAGGTAAATGTTAGCTTTTTCTTTTGACTCAATTGAAAACTGAAAATTTAGGACCCATGATGAAGTACAAGTGCTACCGTTTGGACCTTGAGGTCTGGTGGTCTTCACTGACGACCAGCTAGTGAATTTTTATTTGTCAGTTCATTCCAGCTCATTTTCTTTTACAGTATGGAGAATTTCATCCCATATCTGTTAATAATATATATCTTGCACAAACTGTTTCGTTGTACTAGAAAATTTGAATCTAATCTAATCTAATTAACTTAATTAGTTGCAACATGTTTCGCCAAATGTTTCTTTTTGATTTACTTTTCCAGACCTTTGATTTCCCATCCAAAGCTTTTTTTTGGATTGACACGGAAACAACAGAGATCTGTGTTTAATGGTAAAATCAGTATTCAGTACTGTGCTAAATGACGCTAGTAGTTCAGCATTTTCTTGCTCCAGCTTCAGTTTCAACCAGATGTAATGCAAAACATGGCTGTAAATAAGCTCATTTAACCTGAAAATAGATTTTATATTTGTTTACTGGCTGAAGCATCAAATGGAAAGTCTCTGAAACTGAAAGCATCAACTCTATTAATGAAAAAAGACTCAACCGTTTCTGCAAACGTCTAACCCACCATGCAAGAATTACTCGACCCATAGAAAAGAATCTAAAATCTTTCTGATCTAATGTCACTCACTTCACTCCTACAAATAAAATCTTTTTTTATCTGATGAAACTGTTCTACAAAAACATGCTTTTGTTTAGATGTTATCAACTAGTTTTGTAGCTTCAACAAAACCAAACAGCAACTAAAAACTAAAGTTTTTTTAAAGAGAAACAGGCTTGTAAGGCAACTGTTTAATAAGCAAGAATAACAATATGATCTATTGTTTGTAAGTCTCCCCAGAGGTTTTAAACACTGCAACCATCTCTCATTATCTTTATTCTGAACAAAGGAATCTATGTTCCAGTGCACTTTCCTGCACTGGGGGGTGTATGTATTTAAATCATTGCTGTATCTTTTCTGTTTCACTTTTATAACTCTTTCAATAGTTTTCCTAAACATTTGCTGAGCTGTTGTTGATGCCAAGCTGTGGTTAAGTCTCCTACTGTTCCCACTTTGAGTCTGACCTCATCGTATCCATCTCTGTTCTAAACTAACAGCTCCAGCCGTGAGTGCAGGCAGCAGCCAGCATATAGAGGGTGTGAAGATATTAAAGGCA
>JBAMHV010000017.1:19865791-19887912 GCA_037177535.1 Pseudomugil gertrudae
CCATTTTACCTCCAACTCGCAGCATTTATCATAGCGTAACTCTTTTATCTCCAGGTAGCGTTTTTATTAGATTGCTGGTAAACTAAATTATTAATTTGTTTATTAAAACCATTTATTTTACAATTCAATGATAAATGCATGAATGTCAAACAGTAATGAAGCAAAGCCCATGTCCCATATCACCAGCCCAGCTTGTGCATAATGGTTAAGTAACCACGTTAGCTTTGTTCTGTAGCTGATTAGCTTCTACTAGCCATATTTAGCTTCTGCTAAACAATAAAAATAAAGATGCATAAGATGTTGCAGCTCATCAGGCACTGACTTTTTGCTATTGTTTTCTGTGTTGTTAACTCAGTCTCATCGTCTCTGAACTGATTGCTGTTCTGAAAGTTCCTTTAAACCACATTTTGTCTAATTCCTACAATCTATGCTAATTTTAAAGATGTGGATCCCAAGACGCCAAGTCTAAAACCCTGCACATCTGTCTTGGTGGTCTAGAGAGGAAGTAGCTGATACAGCAGTACTTTTCCATCTGTACACATCCCACTGCTTCTCCATTAGGCTCTTATCATTCAATTTAACATTCAGCCTTGCATTACTTCCCCCCTCTCTCTCCGTCTTTCTGCAAGCCTGTGTCCATCTACTCCATCCATTTTCTTCCCTAAATCAGCCATTAAGACCCCTTCAGAAAACCTCTTAGGACTGAAAGAGTAATCCTGACTTGGAAAACTGAAGGGGCTTTTCTTCACACAGAAAGGACCCCTAAAGCTTTGGGGTACAATAGGTGATAAATTTGAGGCTGTGGAATGGAGAGCCAGATGGTGGGAAAGGAAGATGATGAATAGATTCATCTGCTGTTATTGGCCTGCTGATGGGATTTGGGGGTTTTTTGTAGATCAACAATTAACTCCAAACAAATTATAGAAGAGTCTGCTATCAGATTTCCGTGTGCAGTATTATTAATTACACGGTCGACGCTGCAGCATGCATCATTTGAAACAACTATAAGGTGTCTGGATGATTAGTGAACAAAACATTTTGCTCAAAGCAAATTTGCTGCAAAATAGGAAAGGTGATATATTACCAGGGACACATAATGAACAGTCTCACTGGTGGTGCAGTGAGGATTGATCAAGTTGTAAATTCTTATTAAAGCAAATGTATATAAAATTATTTTGTGACATGCTTTCACTCTGAATAATTAACTTACTTTAATTCTTCTTAAATAATAAGCACACAACCTCTCTTGCTTTGTAGCCTCTGTAGCATGTTTACAACAACTAAACGTTTAGATAAATCATGATTCAACTGCTTTTCTCTCTTTGTAACTATAGTTATGTCCGCTGGTTGTTCAAACAAGAATCGGGAACCTGAGTGGCATTACTGCATAAAAAAGAAAATAAATTCTCACACTCTTATGATTCACACGCACATGAACAATTTAATTTACGTGATAATACATGCACCCTCTTACAACAGTATATGTTTCCTAGGTGTTGGAGCAAACTTCCTCTTGTCTGATCATATCTAAGTAGCAGTGTGTTTATGTGTGTGTAATTGTTTGGTGTCATAAGCGAGTTATTATTGATCTCCAGCCTCTTTGTGAATAAGATGCTTAGAGACCCTAAATTTGTGTGCAGCTGACACAAGGGTCTAAATGTTGTTCAGGGCAATGATGCTTCTTTCTGTCAGTTTTCAGACAGCCCTTCTCATTTATTCTCCTCATTTATTCTCCTCAGAAAGCTCAGACTGCAGTACTGAGCACTTTGACACCTACAGGACATATTTATATATTTATATTTATATCCACTTGCTTAGACTACAGACAGGGATAATGGTGCTGGGAGAGGCTTCCACCTATTTCCTGGACTGAACTTGGAGTTTCCCACAGGATGATCTCTTGGTCTTCTGCTTTCTGGAAAGATGTTTTTTAAGTTGCATATAAACTAAAATTATGCATTATACACAGTACAACTGCTTCCCCTCATTTATTTTAATTTCTGCAGCAACAGTTTAGTTTCCTTCAGCTGCTGTGCAGAAGATGTTAATACAACCAGTTTAATACTTCTATTTGAACTTTATTTGTTTGCGTGTGTTTTTAATACTTATTTTCTTAGAATGTATATGTTGCCTTAATTGTTTTTTAATTTAGTTAATAATGTAACTCACTATACTGTTTTTTATATTGTAATGATTCTCTGTGGAAATCTCCTTTCATGAGTTGTGTTTTAAACACCTTAATGCTGCAGTTTCATTTTAACACAGCAGAGCTAAGCATTGTACTTCAGGGAAAATGAGAAATCTGATGCTTTTATTACAAGATGTTGTAAATGTACTAAACTCAATAAAGTTGTCGTTTGCAAAAGCAAACTTTTGTTCTCAGAGTCAGCTTCAGATTTATAATTAAACTCCTTTTAAACTTCAGTGTGGGCACCTTCAGTCAGCAAAAATTTGCTGGCAAAGAGTTTGGCAGCATCACAAATCAGTTATTTTATGATCCTTTAACCTTTTTCTCTGTGACATGGGAGAATGTGTATTTTATTAATGTCTATATATTGATTTAATTCAGGTCTATAACCATCTATAGACCTGCTGACACATTACTAATGTATGTATGCTGTGGACTACATGTTTATTTACATGTAGAAAACATTTAATTTGATAAAACGCAGTTGCTAGAGGCATATGAAGTCTATTTTTATGTATGCTATTGCCTATGAAAGTGTGGAAAAAACTAGAGTAGTCTGAAGCAAAGAAAAAAAATATCCAGATCCTGAATATAACTTCTAAATAAAATGTATTCTGCCTCTAGAAAATGTCTGAAAAATCCTTCCATAATCCTGCTATCAGAAAGCAGATTAAAGTCTCTGTCAATGATTCCTTTCCTAGTGGCCAGTCATGGTACTACAGCCAAAAAATAACATTAAATTTTCATTTTTATACTTTTTTATTTACAATCCATTGTGGCATTATGTTACAAAAACGTCAACAAATTCTTCAGTTTGATTTGCATGAAAGTCTCCTAATTTCTTAAGATCAAAGGTTTCAACTACAGCTAGAACTACTTTGATTGACATGCTAGTGTCAAAATTAAACTTTAAATTAAAATTAAAAATTAAACTGGTCCAGTTGACTCCCCTTAAAGTTGCATAATAAGTGCATTAAAATTATAATTAGTCAAATAAATGCATCAAAACTAAATCTTATGACTTGTGAGTCTGTTTATTGAAAATATTCATCATTATGGTAAACCAAAAATGTATTTCAACAAGCCAATCAACAATAAAAGTGTCTAATTAAAATATTTTGAACACTACCAACATTTCATCACAATGACCTTCAAACAGACTTTAAACTTAAACCAGTTGATTTATAGATAAAGCTTGTCCGACAACCTCATGATTTATTTGAGTTTTAATGTCCACTTGTTATATTTTAGCAAATGGCACCATTATTAGTTATAGGAAATGTCACAAGTACATTTTGAATTAGAGTTTTTACATGTTTTTTCATTAAAATAGTGTCCTCATTATTAATAGAGGTATTTTTCAGCTCTCAGGCCATAAATATTTATGTATATTTTATATCTTTTATTCATAAAATGTATGATTGGGTTTATTAACAATGCTAAAATGATAAATGTTTATTTCAGACTCAAGTTTCAAGGTTGCATTTAAATCATCTGCATTAGTGATTTTCACTGGTTAGTGAGCTTTGATTTCTGTGCTGCAGCGTAATTCGCATATGCATAAGCTGCTGGGCAAAGGACTCAGGCACAGGGAGAACGCCACTTCAGAAACCTCAAACAGATCTCTGCACAGCATCAAATGAGCAAAGCTATCGATAGAATGTGGAGATGATATCAAAACATCCAAAAAGAAATTACACAGAGCAACCAGACTTTTAAACCAGAAGCTCTGCTGTTAGTCAGATAGTCTAACTTAAATGCAAATTATTGGTCATTTAGTGACAGCCTGTCAAGTTAATTTACTTCTAACACAGAGATTATATTAAAAAAAAGAAATACAGAATAAATGATAGGTGGACATTGTGTACTTGTTTAATCAGGGAGCCTTTTACTCCCTGATTAAACTAAAGTGATCGCACACAGGGGTCAGAGTGGCAGCTGCTCCTGTGATACCTGTATTAATGTCTTCACTGCTGCACGACCAGAGCTCAGGTCAGCTCATGAGAGGGAGGATAATTAATATCCGATGTCAGGAGCTGACTCAGGCACACACATTTTCAGTATGAATCCATGTTGCTACGCTAAGAGTGCATTTATATAGCATTAGCATACGTGTTATGATGATATACCGGGGTGTTTTTAATGTTGTTTGTTATATGTTTACTATGCAAACACATCAAAATTGATAGTTCTGTGATATGAGCAAATGTTTTCTCAGCGTTGACTTAAGACAACAAGACCAAGTGACATTAACTGTGCTCACCTACCAGAAGCTGGAAACCAATTTTCATGTGGAGTGAGTGATAGTGGGAGCTCCACTTTCTGGCTTATTGTTTGACTGTCTCATGTATGCACACACACACACACACACACACTATGAAGTTTACACAACTGCTTTATTGGCTGCTGGGGCTGAATTGCACCCATGACTGTGCAGATGGGTTACAAAAGAGGGAACCAGCCATGCACAAACCAGGCTGCATAAATCAATGACTCCTCTGCAGGAATAAACATCCGCCACCTCTCTGCTTACTCCAATTTTAATACCAAGGCCTGTCTGGCTGTTTGAGCCAGTCACAATCGCTATTTATCATATCGCTCAGCCATTAGAGGAGACTGAATGGTTTCCCCTCACAATAAGATTATTTCCTCCTCTTCTCCAGTCTGTTTTAGATCTATCCTCGTGTTCCCTGTTGTGAGATGTTTGCTGCAGACGTCCTGGTTTTTATGTCAGTAGACAGCATCCTCTGCAACATTTCAGCCAGCTCCTTCCTGTGATTCTTCCTACATTTGCTTCACAACATAAAATGCCATTTCTGCAAGATGGCAGAGGCATCCTGTGATCATGGAGTTGTGTCTCAGTGTGATGCCACCACATTATCACCTGCAGCACACACCCTGCCAGCATGCCCTTGAGTCAAACACTGCTTAGACCCTGAGGTGTAGTTCATAATGCATCCAAAACAACCTGCATAAAAGACTTTTTCACTTGGGTTCAAATGGGGTAAACAGACATGTTTAAGAGAAAAAATATTGATTAATATTGAGATGAAAATTGCTTTTCAGGCCTTACAAACATTTTTTTTCAACCGTACAGATATAAATTATTCAAAAAATAAATGAGGAATGAAAAATGAGCAAAACAACAAAAATAAACAGAGCAAATAGATGTAAACATATTAGAAAGGTATATTTAAAGCAGAAAACTGTAAACTACAGAAGGTGGGCTATTTAAGAAGACAGGAGAGACATATGGACAGTGAGCAGAAGCAGCTGAGATCATAATTAATCCCAAAATTCATTAAATAGTGTTTGAGACAATTTTCCAGTTACAGTCCAATTCAGTTAATCCAAATCAACCCATATATTATAACCCTTCACTCATTGTTATTCATATACTCAATACAAATACATGTACTAAAAGAAAAAGAAGCAAAAGAATCTTCTATCTTAGCATGCACATGGCGACTGTGGAGAGGAAATATGTGGTGAACAGGAAGAAGCCTCCAGAAATGATGATGTTTCGGGTTGAAAGGACACAAAGACACAAACCTGTACAGCAACAGCTCAGAGATACCTGATACTGTGATGAAGAAAGCAAAAAAAGAGATAGTTCACACAATAAGTGCAGAAATAAACGCACATCCAAGGCAGCTTTTAGCCCTAACTGAACCACTGCTTCCTCCATTTCTATTTCTTTCTACAAAGTCATGGTTGTAAATGCAATAAACAGTTCTGAGTGGCTGCAGATGTAGGTTTTATCCTGCTGATCCAGTCCTTTAACTCCACAGCTGAAGCCTGTGTCTATTACAGAGATCCTGAAATGGGTCAACACAGGGTCACAATGATGTATGCAAAACATTAAATAATAAAACAACAATCACTCATCATTTAATTTAAGCAGTGTGGTATAGCTTATCATAAAATCAATACCTTAATGTCCCTAATCAACATAGAACATTTCAAGGATGGAGCCACAATGTGCTTAATGCAACCCAATGAACTGGACATTTAGCAGACTTTTTATTGTCCCTATATATGATTTCATCTTATACTCCTGGCAGAAGCTGCAGTAAATCACCCAAAACTGCTGATGGTGATGTTAAAAGCATGCAGCATGTGACAGCAGATGAGTCGTGTGCATGAAACAAACAAGAATGCAGCAGAAATGTGTCACTTTTCCCTGACTGGCTGTAATTTAATCTGCGCTGCTTAAACTCTGCACAGCTTCTGCCAGAGGCAACCTGTTCAGGATCTCATTATGTCTGATGGAAACTAAAGGCACATGCGGATCTTTATGTCTTTTATTGGCTTAATGATCTGCAAACGAAGGAAGATAATGTTAGCTGATTAGTCACGATGTTGTAATAAAGCTATGGGTATACTTTTATTTCACTAACTCCAGATCTCAGAATAATTATAACAGTAATGGAAAGAGGTAATTGCTTTGTGAAAGCCCCTAAACACATAGTTTTCTATCAGGCCTTTGTGACAGAGTTTCATGATGCTCATGTGCTTTTTTCACCTTTTCAAAGACGGTTTTACTCTAATTATTCATCACAGCGTCGTGCTTGTGGAGAACATCCCAGAGGACATCTCCTTCTCAGAGAATGGCACAACACATCTCCCTCTCTCAGTGGGGCTGCACAACTTACTGGACCAAGCGACGCGGGTCGTAGAGATAGTTTCCCCGCTGTGGCTCCTCAACGCCTCTGACTATGAATCCAGCTTCCAGCCTGCTGCCAGACAGGTAAAACCACACACACACACACACACACACTTCACATTTAACAAACGTGGTAACTTTTATTTCACAGCTTTTCTGCATAATAAGTAGTAGCGGCAGAACTAATAGGAAACTCTACATTTACTTCTTTGTGGAGCAACACAAAGGCACTCAATAATGGCTTTGCATTTAAAGCTTAAAGACACAGTTTATAATCAAAACACATCTTAGGCTGAAAGTTTAGGGTAATCCTTTCTTCAACATTAGATTGATTTTCAGAGCTCAGAGAGGAGACAAGATGCAAGATGGATGCCAGATTAGTTTTTATTTAAGGACCTGCAACGTGCAAAACTCTTATCAAAAGTCAATTTGGGGAATTTTTCAAAATTGCTTTAAACAGATGCTGGATAATTTGGCTTTAAAAGATGTATTTAATCAAATCTAACCATTTATGCAGAAAAAAACATACTTACTAAAACTACTAACCAATCCCTCCATGGAAACACTTTGTTCTCATAAACGTCAAATATTTTGCTGCTACTTTATTAATATAACAGCATCCAAGCAGCAGCTTGTTATCAGAACGTTTGCTGTTCAAACAGGTGTGATGGATAAACAGGTTAACTAATTAACAGGAAGTACAAAAACACAAGGAAAAGATACAAAATAAAACAGGAAACCAAACTGAATACCACAGAAAAAGGACCAAACTATGACAATGAGTGAATTGAAGAAGTCACATATCTGTCATATAAGAACAATAAAAAGTTTATTTTATTCAACTACCAACCAAATGGTTAATGTAAAAAGAGATCTGCAGCAGGATCGGTACTATAGAGAGCCGATGCCTGCTCTTCCAGACTATTGACGATATTTCCAAATTGACTGCATTAAAGTGCCATTTTGGGAATGAACTGGGTGTTTTATTGACTGTTGTGTGGGAGGCTTTGGCAGGCTGAGTGCATACATATACTCACTTACAGACATTTTCTGTTTTAATGCAGAATGTGTTTGACTGAGCCTAGAAGCCCCAGACCACAGGCAAACAAATGTCTTCTCAGCCTATATTAGTATATTACATTTTTAATTAATCTTGAATTTAATATAACATAAAGGCAAAGTTACAGTGAAGGTGGAAGTGCCCTGCTGCACTGCACTAGTATGGATCCATCATTGTACATAAAGACTGCAATCCTCATGACACCACTGAAGACAAAGGGTGCATCTGTGTTATTGTGTTGTGACCAAAAAATAAGAGATGAATTGTTGCCTTAAACAATGTCACTAGATTTTTCACTAGCTTTTGGAGAACTCACAAACTAAGGAATTCAGAACTGAAGTAAATATCTGTTCACTTTGAGTCACTTCAGTAATTTACACTGAAAAAGCCATCGTAATATAGATTCTGTGATGATCCTGGCTCTGTGGAGGAGAGCGTTGTCATCCTGGAAGATGGAGATGGATCCCAGATTCTGGAGATGTGGGATCACCACTGCTGATACATAAAGACATGAGGAAGTTTATTTTCATTGCATTACCATCATCACTGCAACAAAGCTTTAAAACCAGCACTTTACATATCAAATAATATGATGCCCACATATCACTAAGGTGCCAGTTAAGTGACAGGAATCCAGCAGCACTTCAATCTTAAAATTCAACACCAATAGGAAAATAATTTTCATGGTATTTAGGTACATTGTTGTATTTCTCCTTCCTCAGATTCATAATCCTTATCTGTGATTAGTTGTAATCAGGTATAAAATAATCACTTGCATGTACAAGGTGAGAGTGTTGAATGAAAATAATAACTGTATAAAATCAAGCTTATCATTAAAATTAGCTACAAGAGACATTTTGTAATATTTTAGTCTGTTATTAAATACATGGCTGTTCTAAAAACAGAAACATTCGATATTTGGTTGTTATTAGCAGTTATTTCTGTCACCATGACTGGAAGAGGCAAGAAAAGTGAGTAAGAGGAGCCATCTAAGCCTATAAAATCTTCAACGTCTCAAACAGCTTCTGTGACACCACAAGAGCTTTCTGAACATAAGTACTTCTGAAAAAAAGAGCTCAATAATGGCTCATGGATGGTATCAATAGTAGGTCACTATTACAGGAGCTCCACAGACTCCATCTGAACTCCCCCTTGGCTGAACACACAGCGCTGCATGCCAAACAACATCCATGGTTTATTGATGTGTTTCCTTCAGGGCAGGGCTCTGCTGTCCGCACTACAGGGGCTGAAAAAGAAAGGAATCCAGCTGAGGATCTCCAGCGGGATGATCGACTCCATCGAGCTGGAGACTCTGGCCAAACACGGTTGGCTCCATTATTTTGCTTTATCTTGTTGCCTTGTGTTTTTTTCTTAAACTCTGCTTCTGTTTTCTCTTTCACTTCTCATTTGAAGGAGCTGAAGTTCACTATGTGAACATGACAGCTCTGACTAACGGCAACCTGCACGCCTCCTTTTGGGTGGTCGATCGGACTCATTTCTACATCGGCAGTGGCAGCATGGACTGGAGATCTCTGGCCACAGTTCTGTACACACACTGAACTTTACCACACACACAGAAAAACAACATAAACACAGTTTAAATAAAAAATAATCCCAATGTTTAGAGTTTTTCTAACCAATATATCTGCTGCTATCTTGTGTCGTATATCATTCCAGATTAGATACACAATATGGCACAAAATGGGGATGTATTTAATGATATTATGAAGGTAAAGACTGAAATCAGGAGGCATCCAAAAGCTAAAAATAAAAATGCCTTATCTCTTTTTGTTATTTATCCTGATCTATTTTTAGACATCCACTAATTTAAGTCCCAGTCATGGTGATTATTAAAATTTACTTCATGTTTGATCTGAACATCTTTATTTTTTTACTTCTTACCTTTTAAACTCTGTTGCCTTCACATCACAGTGTTTGCAGCTGTCAAATAGCAGATATATGGAGGTTTGATTATTTGTATTTTTGTCCTTCAGACTGTCTAAGAACAGCACTGTGGAGTTAAGTCACTAATGGTCACGTTTCAGTGTTTCTTAAGAGCCGACGTGATCAGTCGTGCTAAATCAGGGTTTTTTCAGACTGCTGCTTGGTTAGAAACACTCTCCTCGTGTCAACACTCCAGGAGCAGAACAAATGTAAGGAGGGGAAAATTGAAAAGGCACTTTAGAAGGAGCAAGGCTTCGCCGCTGAAACTGAGAGGAATCTCTTTGAAACTGAGATACAGCAGAGAGCAAAAGAAAATAAATGAGAATCATTGAAGTGTCTTTTCATTCCTCGCTGTTGCTGTGACGATGAGCAGGGGCTTATAAATTGGATGAGACTTGGGGACGGCATGGCCTTAGAAGAGAACAGTGTATTTTAAGTGTGTGTGTGTGAGAAGTGTATGAAGGTGTATTATAACTAGAAAAGGCAACTTTGTGTGTTGCTGATGGAGCAAATATTTGCTTTGATAAAGTAAAGACATTCTTACTTTGCTGCACATGATTATTACAAGCAGATATTTCTGAGAAAAGTTACAAAGATTTTTCCTGCTTGTCAATGATTTACACTCTAATACAAAGGGAAAGGCCTCTCAAGGCTGACTTTCTTTGTGCCTACAGTTCTCTAAATGTTTTTTTCTGCAGAGGAAGGAGCTTGGTGTGTTGGTGCACAACTGCAGCTGTCTGGCTCTGGACGTCCACAGAGTGTTCAGCCTCTACTGGGGGCTCCAATACAAAGACTTCATCCCCTCTTTCTGGTCCAAGCGTCTCTTTGCCCTCTACAACAGGGATTCACCTCGGAACCTTACCTTTAACAACTCTAATGCTTTTGCTTATGTTTCTGTAAGTCATCTTTTAAGTATTTATATTATTTGTTATGCCATTAGCCCATTGCAGATCATTTTTCATGCCTCTTGGTTGATGCAAAGTAGTTTTAAATCCAAATAACTAGGAAAAAAACTCACAAAGAAGCTAAATATACTGCAGAATATTATGATGCAGTGCTGTCTGCATTTTGAAGCATTTATTGTGTCTTATTTGTTGTTTTTTACACAGATATGACATAAAATAGTCTTGTTTTCCCCTTGGAGATACTTAATTAAGAGAGTCAAAATAAACTAAAATGCCTGATTTGCTAGTAAATATGCAGATGAAAAGTGTGTGAGTGTGTGTGGTGAGGCATGCGGGTTATGCTTGTGGTATAACGTTTTCAACACTGGTGTGAAAATATGGAAGAACGCTTGATGATGGTAGGAGAGGCTGTTTGTGTAGCAACATTTCGGCCTCTCTCAGGCCAGCCGTGGCTATGCATGTAGAACCACTGTGTAAAGGTGGAATGAATGATTCATTAAGTCAATATCAGGCTACATCAATAAAATCCATTATTATTAAAATTACTGTAATACTTGCCACTTAAAGCCTGTGACATGTAGTTTGCATCACATCCCCTCCCCCACGAGGTTACCACCTATCATGTGGTTATAAACTGTAAATACAAAAAAAGAAAGTAAATTTTATTTCCCACATTTTTTTAACAAGACAAATTAAAATTTCAGGGTTAAAAGGGTTTTAAATAAAGCAGAACCATTGTTTGTGTTAGCGATACACGTGCTTTTTAAGTCCATATCTCTGAGTTCATCTGCATTAATTCAGTTTGAGAACAAATGTAAATCTGCAGGCTGTAAAGATGCACTGCACCTTGCAGAGTGGAGGCCCTGTGCAACAGAGGTGTCAGTGAAAGATCCTTCACATCTCTGCAGGACACTGAATCTTTCAGTGTGTCTTCCTGGTGATGAGTGATGCGAATGTCATCCGACCAGCAGCACAAAATATTTGATACTGCTGTTCATTTCAACAAGAGTAACATGAACACAAGCAGCACGCTCATAAATTATCTGGTGTCTGTCAACAGACATTTAAAAACAAACCCGAATCCACGTCAGGACAAAACGTCTCCTCAGGTTTGGAAGAACAATGAGAGTGCAGTTAGCGCTGTATAACATAAACATAACTGTCTCAGCAGTAATCAACATCAATCCAGAATATGTGCTTCTCTAAAGAGCAGCTGTTGTGTATCATCTCCCCCACAATACCATCACTTTCTAATTATATTTGCCATCCCTTCCTTCCTCTCTGTTGACAGAGCTCGCCCAATGTTTTCATCCCCAAATATCGCACCAGTGACCTGGAGGCCATTTCCAGCGTCATTCAGGAGGCTCGTCGTTTCATATACATCTCCATTATAGATTATCTGCCTCTCCTCAGCAGCAGCACGCAAAGGTTAGAGCCGCTCTGGTGGTGTGTTGGCATATCATCAAGCTAGCATCAAGAGGTTGGATGCATTGCTTTGATTCGAGTGATTAAACTCTGTGTCTCTCTGGCTACGTGCCCACATTCTCGTGCATCTATGCCAAGGTACTGGTCTCGTATTGACGGTCTCATAAGAGAGGCTCTGATCCTGAGGAAGGTGCGGGTTCGTCTGCTGATCAGTTGCTGGGAGAACACTCATCCACTTACTTTCAATTTCATCTGGTCCCTGAGGAGTCTCTGTATGGAGCAGGCCAACTGCTCAGTGGAAGCAGTAAGTTTAATGCCATTATGAAGCATTTGTAACTCTACAGATACTGTTTATCAATGCTCACTGCATGTGTGTGTCGCTGTCTGTTTGTGTAGAAGTTCTTCAACCCCAGACTGCATCACGGAATAAACCACAACAGGTTTATGGTTACAGACAGAGCAATTTATTTAGGTGAGCTCATCGACCAGACTCCAGGACAGTGGCTTCCAATGTTTTACTCACATCATGTACATCTGAATTTCAGAGGAACATCTCTCTGTTTAGTTTGCAGCACTGAAATCGAAAGCTCAATATCCTTATTTTCCATTTTCATCTGTTTTTGTTTTTAAATCCTATTATTTTCATCAGTAATAATGATGTAATTACTCCTTAAGGAACAAACTACTTACAGAGAGATTTCGCTATAGAGAAAACTGGAAATTCAAATTAAAGGGCCTATATTATGCAAAATCAACTTTTCTGAGCTTTTAACCTACTAGTGTTAATTGTACCTTAAAACAATCCTCAAAATAGTTTTATTTTTCATACATGCATTTTGTAGCTTTATGTCTGTGAAAAGAAAGGTTTGGCTCGAGCAAAGCAAATACCTGACTCCTCTGTGTGACGTTGCATGGAGGTTACTCCTCCTCCCCAACCTGAAACGCTCACCTCCACCAGGACGTTGCTGCTCGCTTGTCACCAGACACGCCTCCTGCACGCAGACTACAGCCAGCGCTCTGCAGACTCGCTGCTGCTTTGTTTCCTTTGTTTTTGAACCATTATTTCTGTTGATGATAGCCGAATCACGTATATATAACCCTGGCTAATTGGAGAAAATGTGTTTTGGGCTGTGCAAATGAGGCCACATGTGCAGACACATCTTTTTGTTTGCGAGCAACACTCTTCTGAAGAAAGCTTCCACAACTTCGGCCTTTTTAAAAGTGGATTTACTTCCAAGTTAATTTTACAACCTGGGGCGATTCCCCAGCTTGTAAAAGTTTTATTTCTTTGAAAAGTCAGGCGTTTGGTTTGGTTGGGCAGGAAAATGTGAGGGTCTCTCTGGCTGCTCAGTGCGGGCGGGGTGGATGAGCAAGAGGCGCGGAGAGCAAGCAGTAAGCCGTTCCCATTTCCGGGTAAGAGACCTCCAGCAAGAAATGAGTGTTATGGCAAAACTATAGTATGATGCATGTTCCAAAATGCATAATATTATCATAAATTTGCATAAGAAGCACCGTGAAAGGACAAATATAGCATAATATAGGAGCTTTAATGACTCATGAGAAGGAATTTCCAGGCTGTATGTGCCAAAAACCAAACTATGCCTGACTCTTTTGGAGTTCATGTCACATCCCTGATAAACATGACTCCGTATACAAACACATTCCAACACAAAAAGTTACAAATCTCATGGCAACCGAAACGTTTCCTGTTACCTGTGGATGATTCAAACCCATGAGAAACTAATAGATCTAGTTTTTTACTGCTTCTGCAAAGATTCCTACTGTTTTCTGAATACTATCTGTTTCCTGACAGGTAACCTTGACTGGGTAGGGAATGAGTTTACCTTTAATGCCGGAGCAGGCCTTGTGATCAGCCACCCAGAAGGCATCGAGGAGAGGAACTTCACGGTGGTGGAGCAGTTACAGGCTGTGTTTGAGCGGGACTGGCTTTCCCGTTATACCCGCACGCTCCAAAGTAATAAGATCCCAGTTTGCAACAAGTACCATAACACAAGGCAGGTGACAGTCAGAACCAGTGACTTAGACAGTGGACCAGTGCCCATCAGAAAAGCTCAGTATGACGATGGATCTTCACCACTGAGAAACCATCACAAAGTCGATGGGCTAACACAAGACAGAGCAAATCACCGGGATGACGAGCTAAGAAGAATGAGTCACCAAAGCATGGTCAGCAAACATGTGCCTGTAATGGACAGTTACCAAGAGGGAGTGAAAATGAATCACTTTGATGACAGACCAGCTCAAATCACAGAAAATAACCATGACAATCCAGTGGATGCACCCAGTCAATCAGCTGAAAGCAGTGGCTTCAGAGAGATGACCAACGGAGCTCCGTTACCTTCTTAGAACTGTTCTCATCCAGTGTCAGTGAACGGCCCAAGCTGGGTCTTTGTAGCATATTTACACAATCACTCAGTGGTGGGAAAAAACTAAGGAAGAACTCTGGAAAGAAAGGAAACCTTCAACGGAAATCTGAGACTTTTTATGAGAAAGAAACCAAAACAATACTTATTTATAAAGGAATTATATCCCACAACTTTGCTACTTATTTCATCTCCGTCTTTGCTGAGATCTCTTGAACAAATGATGCATATACATTGTGTTGATTGCCTGAATTTTGTATTTGACTTAAGGAGTTTGTGGCAGTCCTGAAAATCACCCTTTAAAAGGGAGAATAACCTGCATGCCTGTGCAGAGACGGAGGCAGTGCAGTATGTGCAGCTAAACTAGCTACGTCGAGTATTTAAAAGACTATTTAAAGAAATAATGGAAAATGTGTAACTCAACTTTATTTGTTGGAGATTTCTTAATGCCTCAGTGCTCTGACAGTAACTGTCCCTTATGTAAATACATTTATCTCCTGGAGCCTTCCTAACAGAGTAACTTTGAGGGATACTGTGTAACTTTTAGCCACTAGAGGCGTTAAACCTGTAACTTCCCTCAGGCCACACTGTCACAAAATAAAAATTAAAATCTTAATTTAAATTTAAACTAAATGAGCAACAACATTTAAATAGTTTCCATTCTTGTTTTTCTTTAAACGTTTAGGGACTCATTTTAGCTTCAACTATCCACATTTAGCTTCTACTAAACAGCTAAATAAAGACGTGATGTGTACTGTGACATTCTGCAGCTCATCACAAACTTACTGCCATTATTTTAAAGGAAAGCTGCTGAAAGTTGTGGAAATGTTTATCACATTTTAGTACGTTTGCACAACAGACAAAGAGCTAACTTACCGGTCTAATACTATTGAAGCTAACAGAGAATGTGTTTTCCATCCACACTCCATCATCAAACTCTATCCAGCAAATTCTTTGCCTAGATCGACTCGTGTCTTACTTACCCCTTACTTCGTTCAGTTATGACGAACTTGGAAGAGGAGAAAAAATTAGCACAAAGCAAAGCTCTCTGTGTTTATTGAGGCGGAGCCATAAAGCAAAACACTCCAGGTCACATGATCCCATGAAAGACGGATCCGCTCCTGCAACGTCACAATGTCTGGTTAGTGAAGGAGGGAGCACCAACACATGTCCAGCATTGACCCTAAAAATCACCCATTATTACTCCCACTGGGTTAATGTTTGGTAAAACGTTACACAGTATCCCTGTAAGACCTAAGTGGAAACATTTAACCCAGTGAAAGGAAACCTTGCATGACCCTTTAGATGGAAACTGCTCCCTAACTCTTTTTCAATGCTCTCCCATTAAGAAAGTGTAGGTCTAAAAGCACCACTAAAATCAACATCCGTCATGTTTCTAGCTTACTAGGCAGATGGTTGTAGTTTAATCAGTTTAATCCACTGCCTCATACTATCAGTATGAAAGAAACAATCAATATTTTATTTATGCAAGCCCCAAGAAGACAGAAGAAATTAATTTATCTTTGCAAATCGTGACGTCCTACAAATACTAAAAGAGCCGTTACAATAAGTCTTTGTTGTCATCCAAATCAATACGATGAATTTTTAACAGCGCCTGACAGTTGCAGTAGCTGCATTTTAACCTCAAGGACGTGCTGGCCTGTAATGTCATGCTGAAGCCTTCTTTCCCTTTACCAGAGACAGAGTTAGTTATGTGCTATGGAACGAGAAGATTAACCGTTTAATACTTGACTGAAACCTTGTAGCTTTTTTTATTTGCTTTTTGAATGAGAGCATGTAGCCTGTATCGACACACCTTTAAGTAACAATGCAAAGAAGTTTATAATGATGTCAGAGCATGTTTCTCCCTTTTTTTCTACTCCCAAAGCCATAAACCAAGCATGGACGCATTACCAGCAAAATGTAAGCAGTTGGGTCTTTACTAACAATATGCAGGTTGTTTATTGTGAGCGCGTTAACAGAAACGCAGCACATTTGTAATAAAACCATTGTCTCAGTTCATTTAGCTGGATTAAAATGCCAGTAAACATAAGCACAGAGATCGGAGCTGCAAAAAGTAAACAGCATAAAACCGATTAATTGTTAAGAAATCACCATTTCTATTTTCTCAAATGTGTATATTTGATTATTATGAATGTTTCCTAATAATATGCCAGACATTATGGGGTCATTTGACCTTTTTGACCAGACATACATTTTGTTTATTTGTTTGTTTGTTTGTTTTTGGACTTAGTGCCAATAAGATGTCTGAACAACAACAAATCAAGCAACAACTCCATCAGCACTTCACAGAGAAACAATCATTCATCATAAGATCATTTTAAGGGGGAAGGAGTGTTGATGTGTCTATCACCTTTAATCCAATGTACAGAACCTGTTCTGTTATTATATATAATATATATTTACAACCAGCATGCATAAAGCCAAATTACTCATACCAGTTTCTGATGAAATGATTGTCTGGCCAAAACGCTTCGCTTGTTGACTCTCCATGGATAACTTCTGCCATCCAGTGGCCATTACGAGTCAAACCGCTCCTTTCATTTGTGTTTAAGTGAGATAAAAATCCTCTTTGGTATGTAAACGTTGGTTCATGATCATCACTTTCATCCATCTGTTAAATACACCCAGTAAAATTAGCCCTGAAACCGTGTTGACACCTACTTTTTAATGTTTTATAGATGAAAAGGAGAGAGAACAGTGCCATTTAAACACATTTACATGTTACATAGAAGTTTTTCTTGCTGTAAGTACCGGTACTAGCATGTTTTCATTTTCTATGTGAAAAGCCCTATGTGACCATTCTGCTCCGTCAGGTCCTCTACATGATGCTGCTATGATGATTGTCACACGTGGAGGAGTAATGCTGCTAATACACCCTACCCAGGACTTTGTGGGGGTTATTTCTTGTTTTTAAAGCTTGAACGGGGAAAAACAGCAACAGCTGATCACTTTGCAGAGAATGGATCTACATGTTATGCCTGATGATGATACTGGAGACAGTTTCTGTACAAAATGCAAAGAAAACTTTGTTAAGGTTTGAAATCAGACAAAGAAGAAAGACAAACAATGTTCTGCTTGTGCATTTTCTGGAGCCTCCTGTGTAAAAAATACTATTTTCATTAAGTCATGTTAGAAGAAAAAGGTTTAAAGAACTGCTGATTTCAGTAAAACAAAGCCCGGAGTAGTTTATGTCACTCTCAAAGCTTTTTAATGTGTCCTACTTTATTTTATTTGACATGACTGCTGCTTGCATGCGTTGCCTTTATAAACTGCACATCAGCCTTTATAAAAATTATACTCATAGAAAAGTCTAGTAAACCTTTTAAAGATACAAATGGAATGTATATTCATTGAATATCCTTGTACACATAACCTGATTGCTCAATTTGTACTCTTATTAAATAAATATCTTATCACTTTTTGCTACTGTGTGTAAGAGTGTTTACTTATATACAGTTATGAATATCTCTTACTTGTATACATTCTTACAATCAGCCTATTATAATGTGTGAGCTACAATGAAATGTAAACTTTAATACTTTATTTATATTTTATTAAAATATATTAGCTTATTTAAATCCACTTATTAAAGTTTTTAACAAGGATAAAACATTTACAGTATATACAAAAAAAAGTTGCTGCCTGGATTTAACAAAGCAAACAGGAACAAGCCTCCTATTGGATAATTACTGCACAGCAACAAGTTATTTAACCTCAACTGGTGCAATGAGTTTCTTCTTATTTCATGTGGTCGTGGAAAAGATGTTAGTCTGTTTGAGAAGGGTTGGATCATTGGCATGCATCAGAGAAAACATCTAATATTGCATTAAGAACTGCCCAGTGCATTATTAAAACTGGAAGGATAGTCGGGACCCATCATCTTCCAGGATCAGCGATCACTTAAATGTTTAGTGAAATCAAATCGAAGAGAGACAACAGTAGAACTCATGGCTGTTTGAAAGTGAAAGTAATAGTATTTTCACACGCACAATGCAAAGGGAACTCAAGGGATTGAGACTGAACAGCTACGTTTCCTTAAGAAAACCACTAATAAGTGAGATTTACCAAAAAGAAAAACATCTCTGGATCAATAGAAGAAGGTCATGTGATGAGTCCAGATTTACCCTGTTCCAGAGTGATGGGTTCATCAGGGTAAGAGATGAAGTGATGCAGCATCATGCTGGTGTCTACTGTACCAGCCTGTGGGGACGGTACAGTGTTTTGGCCCCCACAGAGTCCAGACCTTAACCCCATTGACAATCTTTGGGATGTGCTGGAGAAGTTTGTATTGATCAGACTCCACCATCATCAATGCAAGATATTGGTGACAAATTAATGAAACACTGGATGGAAATAAATCTTGTGACATTGCAGAAGTTTATGAAAACAATGAGACGGTGAATGTGTGTTGTAATGAAGCTAAAGGCGGTCCAATGAAATATTAGTGTATGACCTATTTTTCTACCGCTTTTCCCTGAACGGGGTCGCGGGAGGCTGGAGCCAATCCCAGCTCACATATATATACATATATAATAAAGGAATATGCTTATATTGATATAAATACATTTAAAAACATAATAAATACAGTTTTATTTTATTATTAGAATTTTTTATTTAAAATTTTTTTTAGTTTCACAAACAGCTCTTTATCTTTTTCAATCAAGTTGGAAACATTTTGCTTTAACATAACACAACATAACATAATAAAAATGCAAATTTCACACATTTATGTCTTGAAATAATCTCCAGGTTGTTTCTTGGCCCCCAGTTTGGGAGCCACTGTTTTACATGATGTAAAAGCGTACAGTATTTATGACGCAAAGCCGTGCTAAAGGACTGTGCGCTGCTTTTCTGCGGATTTTATGTTAACGGTGACGCAATGTAAGTGAACAAAACGCTAGTTCTAAGATCTGCAACCGCATGATGGTGTGTAGACTCTTGAATAACTACGTCTTTCCAGAAACATGAGGAAACGTACCCTGTATTAGTCTCTGGATGCTCTGGAGGCGCTACCTGTCTAGGCTTCAAGAGCAGCGCGCTGACGTAATGGTTGCCGTAGCAACCGATTTGGCGTCACCACTCCACTCAAATTCATGACTTAGCGTTTCTTCTGGAAGATAGTCCCGTCTCGTGGAAAAAAAGGGGGCAAAAGAGCCACGGCGGACTCATGGGGATGTGTTTATGAGGGAAAATTAAGCACATGTCTTGTTCCGTTTGGTCGGACTGGGCTTTGTCGAGCTGCTGCGGAGCTGGAGCTGAGGAACAGCGCTGTGCTCGAGTTGTTGTTACCCAGCGTCGGTCAACATGGCTGAGGATGACAGTGAATGGATCGTAGAGAGCATTGTTGGCTACTTGGGAAGTCCGGAGTGGGTCATTCCTGTCACAGACTTTATGGAAAACAAATGCACAGGTAAAACGACTCATTCTAATTGGGTGTTATAGAATATAAAACCCCTTGTGGGCTGCGCACCTTTAGGGCGGCGGCGGCTAAGCTAATGCTAACCAGAGACATGGATGCTTTTCTTAACATATGCAGTTATATTTTTAGTTTCTACAAATTATTCACTTTACTCTTAATGTGCGCCTTTGCGTGGAGTTAAAACGTCGTTTTCCTGCATTTGACATAATGCCAAGTTGAGGATAAGGATAGTAAATTCTACTACACCTAGAATATTGTTGGTAAACAGCTAATTCTTCCTGTCACTTTATCTACTTTCATAAAGGTTTTGTCAAGTAAATTCATGTCTCCTTGTTCATTATTTATTACAGTTTTTGACGACGAAGATGAAAATAAGTTATCATACACAGAAATTCACCAGCAGTATAAGAAACTGGTGAGTAAAAACTCGAGCCATGATGCTAACTGGTCCTTCCACAAAGTCTTTCCATGCTTTCAATTAAATGGTTTTAACATTTCTGACTCGTCAAGCTGGACTGCTGAAAGCTGCTTTGCTTTTTTAGGTGGAGAAGCTGTTAGAGAATTACATGCAGGAGGTTGGCATCAACGATCAGCAGTTTCTGGATGCATGCTCCTCTCCCTTTGCCAAGTCCCAAACTCTGCAGGTATTTTAAGCTCCCTGTGCTCTGCACACCACTGTCAGCCTGCCAGATAACCTCAATGCAGCATCAACGCTGGGATTTGCTTACATAACCTCATTAATTCTGTTTTTCTCTTCGTGCCAAAAGTGATTGGTGTCTTTAAACAGCTTTAAAGCAACTGACGTCTGTCAAATAGGTAACATGAGCATTTAGTGCAGTTTACAGACATGCTTCAGTAAAAAAGGAAATGGGGATTAAATTTAAGTATTCCAATGTTTTTATACCATATATTTAATTTTTCATTCATTTATTTATTCATTTATTCATAATTTTATACTCATAATTCATAATTATGTAATTATTGAAAATGTTTTCATAAATGTTTTTGGGTTTGTTAAATAACTTAACTGTGGGTATGAAGGATTTTTCTTTGCCCACATATCATTAAACTTTAGTAAAGTTATTTTAAATATGCAGCTCAAAGCCACAGCCAGTCAGTCAGGCAGCAACTCTGCAGAAAAAAGGGAAGAAAAATGTCCTATCCTGTTCAGGCACCCTCCTGAAATAAATGCAGCAACTTGTCCACACACATCGCTTTAAGTGTTGTTCAGATGGCAACAATGAGGTGGAATTTTACCTGTAACCTATTAGAGAGACAGTCAGAGGATGTGGTAGTGGGTAGTGAGTACTGGGACAGCTTTACAGGGAATAACAGGTTAACTAAACAGCTATTTTAATTTAAACATAACAGATTTTTTTAAATGAAATTCAATGTGAATAAAAAAGTTGATATAGTCTCTTCCCCATTTTCGGTGGAGGTTTGGCCCGTTGCTACAAAACAGTGACAAATTAAATCTGTTCGTATTACAACTGCACGGCTGATGATGCACATCTGTGGTTAACGTTTAACAGAATAACATGTTAATGTGATTTATTTCTGTTTTCTCTTTACGTTCTGTCTCTCTTTGGGAATGAAGTCACACAGGGAATCATTGCTTCTGCTTTAATCTTAAAATAGCTTTGGATCTGTCATACAATCTTTCTGCCTCTTCTTCACAAAAGGTTTACATGCTGTTTGATGTCACATCACTTTTTGATGAGGCTTATTTTAGGTATTAAGGGTCAGCTGATGTAGTCAGCTCACGTAGCTGATCTGTGGCATGTCTGTGCCAGATTGGCAGAGACTGAGGTTTGGATTTGGTTGCGGCCCTTCAATCTCATTAATTACCTCTTAGGTAAATAATTCAAAGATAAATAGTAGCTAAGCTTGAGGTTTTGTTGATACAAAGGATTTCCTTACAACACCAACACTGAAATCTTCTCGTAGACTTTCACTGCAGGAAGCATTTGGGTCACGTGTCTCTCAGCTCCCAGAGCATTCAGACTGCCATAAAATCACTCTTAGACCGTCCATCCATCCATCCATTTTCAACCGCTTTATCCCAGAGCGGGGTCGCGGGGGGGCTGGAGCCTATCCCAGCTGCCT
>JBAMHV010000017.1:19894111-19911686 GCA_037177535.1 Pseudomugil gertrudae
CAGTGCTGCGCATGCGCGCAATGGGATAAACCCAATAGCGATAGCCTTAAAGGGCGAAGCCTATACGAAATAGAACTGGTTTTTATTAATGAATATTTATTTCACATGTTATTAGTCAGCCTAAACTTATTTCACCCTACCAAAAAAACCTTTTGAATCTGAACTTGTAGGAATTTTATTGTCATAACATGTCGGTAAGTCACAAACTTAAAATACCAACAACTTGTCAGTGCCTTATGAACGATGGCCTTTATAACAGGCTGTGGTAAAACCCTTTCAGGTAATGGTTCTGACGAAGACCTACAAACACACTTTGCTGTAAATGTCCTGTAGCCTGTATAAACCAACCACAATCATTTATGGTGTAACTTTATCAACAGGCAGAGCAGATCTAAAGCCTGAATCATCTTTAGAAAGACCAAAAAAAAGCATACATCATCACAGACAAGTCGCACCCTGGACCTCAAGCAGGATCACAAAACATTTACAAGGACAAAAAGATCCAAAAACCAACCCAAACCCACCTGCAGTCACCACACAGTACTGAAAAGCACATCTGTTTATTTGTGTGAGTGTTTGGGTTTCTGCTTGTTTTATACATTTTTATTTTATTCTTTTTCATGCTGCCTTTAATTGTTTTATATCAACTTTATATATATTGTATTGATTAGGTGGCACTTTTAAATGTAGCTGTACTTGTTACAATGACAGTGAAGATATTCTTTTCTATTTTTCTGGCCAATAAGCTTTTTTTATTCATTCATTTATTATGTATAAACAGATTTTAAAGATCTTTCCTTGCTGGAGGATTTATCTGTGTTCTCGTGTTTCCATCTTTCAGGGTAACAGCAGTCCTGTAAAGAAAGGAGAGAGCAAGGCTGCTGCCGGAGGTGATGGACATGAGAGAAGTGCAGCTAAGAGCAGTTCTTCCTCTAAACCCAAATCAGGTGACACCCAACATCAGCACCTTAACACGTGTGTTACATAATTTCTCATCAACCTGAGATGATTTCAACGTGTGTGTGTGCAGATTGTAGCAGCAACAGCGTGCAATGCAAAGTTCTTCCAGCAGTCAGAGCTCCTGCAAAGTGCGGCGAGTCCTCCAGCACAAAGGAGCAGAGCAGCACCCAGCCTGCAGCCGAGTCCTACCTGGAGGAGGCACACAAAGAAGCTGGGTTCTCAAAGCCATTCACTGTGAGTCACAGTACAGGAAGAAGGTTTTTTGGCCTTGTAGGAATGAGTCTGACATTTGCCCTCCCTCCTCTGCAGGAGCTACCAGAGGCACAGCAGGAGGAGCTCCAGCAGAGGGCGGCGTATCTCCGTCAGCAGCGCGACAAGCTGCACGCTCTGAAAAAGGAGCAGCAGAAAAGCAAGCAAGCGACGGCACCAGAGGAAGCGCTGACCATCCCCACGCCAGCACCCTCCACCCCGCCGGTAAACGAACCCTGTTCCCACCCTCCATCCTTACACCAGTTCAGATCATCCAGTTTAACCATCACATCGTGTTTTTATCTTTCTTTTTTTTTTCTAACTCACATTTCCCCCTGATTTCGTTGCCCTGTTCCTTCTCCTGATTTACTGGGTTTCTTTGTTTTCCCATTTCTATCCTGCTGGTCTGATCTGTCAGGAGGCAGTCGGGCAGTCCCAGAGGAACGGGGCCAGTTCCCCTCCTCCTGCTCCTCCTCCACCAGCTCCTTCTAACTCCTCCAAACAGAAGGTGATCCATCAGCTGCCTGATGTGAACACATATATACTCATTCACACCACATGGGTTCATTTGCTTTTGCAGTGTGGTGCTTTTGTCTGTCTCACACAAACTAACTCTGAGAGGGTTTTTCTCTGTACGTTTGGTTGAATCGTGCTAACATTTACACCGTCTGAAGCGGTTTTTATCATTAAACTCTTTATAATCTGGTTTGACACAGGAGATATCTGCTGAGGAGAGGAAGAAGCTTCAGAAGAGGAAACATCTGGCTGACAAGCTAAAAGAGGAAGTGATAAAGAAATAACTTTCACTCCAATGCAATCCTTTTTAATCCTCGTTATTCCAGTAATCAACCGCACGGCTTCCTTTACACTGCCTCACATTTCCTGTACACAGACCAGGGCTTTGAAAGAAACTTTTCATCGCTGTGCACAGCAGAGGTGCATCCTTTAGGGTTTGGATAAACAGGCCACTGGAGAATTTAAAAATCTAGACGTTGGAGCTGTTCAACAGAAAAGGTAAAAGACCAAATCAAAAACTTCCTGATTTTTCCCTCCAGTTAATTTAAGTGGACCGAGTCATTTTTCTAGAAATGTGGAAAATCCATTTAAATGTATTTTGATTTATATTTTTAAACTAATAGCTTGAAATGTTTTGCAAATTCAGCCACTCAATGAGACAATCACAAAGCATGAAGGGAGAGGTATAAATTTAAGCACTATACTCTTACAAAGGTATCCGATAGCAGCTGTTTCCTAAGTAATGCCATTTTCCTATAAGCCATGGAGTGATGAGGGACACTATCACAGGGTCACTTTCTCTGCAGAGGACCATGTGCAATGAATCAGACTCTCTGGACGGCTCAGCGCGTTCTGTGAGGGATAAGTAATGACTGAGATGGTATTAAATTAGTGTTCGCTGGGATGTGTGTACAGTCCTGCTGTCCACGTGTTTGCTTTCCCAAAGGGAAGAATCTGTTGTTGGTATGTTCATAAAGGGGCCAAGAGAAAAATGTGTTGCTTTCCACGAGGAGTGCAGTATTTATCTTCAAAGCAATCAGCAGTCTTCACTTAAAGCAATCAAAATGCACCAGTTTATATGTAATACATGTTCTGTATGCCGTTTAATAAATCACATTTTATAGAAATGACATGGACTCCTGGCTTTGAGTCTAGATAGAACTTCAGTGTTGTGGTGCTTTGAGGAGAGCAGCAGCTGGTCTTATAAAAGGTTTTATACCTGAGGTTTGGGATTAATTACCAACAGAATAATTAAATTTCTAAACCAATCAATAACTGTATACCGTACTAAAAGTATCATTTTTTAAAATAAAATTTCAAATTGTTTTGCAAGAGTAGATCAAATGTAACAGATCAGCTTGCTTGGAGTAAATGTTGAGACGAAGCTTAAAGGTTCAAATGTCAGGATCACATTTAATTTCAAAACTTAGCAAATAAAATTCATACAAATGTTGATAGTGGCAGAAAATGCAGTTGGTACAAATTCATTAGAGCACAAGTCGGGTTGATGCAAACGGAGAATTCACTGAACTCCCAACAAGATCATTGGTAATGTGCTCCAATCCTGTGGTTACAATCTGCCGTTTGACTTTATTTTGACCCAAATTTGCTGCTTTTGTATTGAGACAAGAAGGAAGACAAACTGTTAACCTGCGTTGCACTGAGAAACTTTACTGCATGGGGTAAATCCTATTATTTCTATTTTTCTTTCTTAAAATTGGTAAAAAAAAAAAAAAATTAAAAAGGAAAATGTTTCACTTTTTTATGATCTGCAGTATTTAAAGGTGTGAAAACTGATGTGGATCAACTGGAGTGATTATTTTAGACCTTCCCACTGGGGACGAAGCTCACCCCTACCCCCCTCATCACTCTGAAACCAGTGTGGGCCCTAACCCTACTGGAAGCACCGCACCAGTTCATGTTTGCCACCCAGGAACATCTCAATCTGAGCTGATAATCAGATATGGATCATAACAAAGCTGCTTTTAAAATTAAAAACAAACTCCAGACATCCTCAAAACTTTGGCTGCAAAAATGACTTTACTGCATTTTTAATGTTATTTTCTTTAAAACCAACATTTGCAACTTTTCTGCATTTTACATTGAATTAACCAAGCTGGAGTGAAAGAGTGAACGGGGGTGCACACCGCTTGTGTGGCTAACAAAAAGAAAACACAAGCAGGTGGGCATCTCTTCTCCCTTTCAAAACCACATTAAGGAAAATGATTAAAAAGGAAAAACTCTGTACAGTACTTTTTTAAAACAAATTGGTGGAACACAGGAGTTGGCGCTAACGCAGTCTTGTGAGACGGTGTGTGTGTGTATTGTCTGTGCCTTGACCAAACTGATGCCATGGCTTTTAAAGGTTTGAGTCCTGCTCTGCTGGGTTCAAGCAGCTGAATGTTCATCCTGCTTTGTCACATCTTTCTTTCTCTCCATCTCAAACAAAACTAAGTGGTTCTGTGGCGGGTGGCACACACACACACATGGCTTCAGCCAGTCAAGCTTTTAATAACTAGTCTGACTGGCCAGCTGACTGTGTGCACTGGCTGGGTGTGTGCTGGCTTCCTCTGCAGCTTGCTGGTCCGGGATGGGGAAGGATGAGGGATCTGGCCCGTTACTTAGCTGCAGTCTCTTCCCCGCTGCTGGAACTGAACAGGTGGAGTCGGTGGCCACCTTGGCCATGTGATTTATACTAAGTCGTACGTAGGATGGTGACGGAAAAAGAAAGATAGGTGAGAAAAAGAAAAGCAGGCAGAAGTTTGGAAAAGGTCAGCAGATTTTGGGGAATCTGCCACAAGAGGCTGGTTGTAAAACAGGTTTTATAAAAAAAGACCAGTCCGAAGGAACTGAACTGTCTTTCCAGAAGAGGAGCTCCTAATTTCTCTCCACCGCAGGAGAAAACAGGAGCGGAGTTCAGGAGGAACCGAGTGAGACAAGAGCTCGTCTTCGCCGTCTCCTCAGAGACCGGCACGTAGCACGGGCAGGCCAAGGACCAATGAGACGATCAGAGGAGGAGGGGATGGGAAGGACCTGGTGTCCCATCCATCGTGACCACACAAAGAGAGGACAAATAACCTTAAGAGCTCAAACGGGGTCGCTTCCTTGGAGACTGGTCTTCCTCCTCATCTTCATCTTCATCCTCATCATCAGGATAGTCCACCAAACCAACAGTCTGAGACCAAAACAAGAAGGTTTACAAAGTGCTGCTATTCTCAGAGGCGTTTCAGGTTTTCTCAAATCAGATGTGATCACTCAGAACAGGTTACCTTGACAACGGGTGTGGCAGGAAGAGAAACGGTTTTAACCGAGGAAGATGAGCCGTTGTTTGATGGAACAGTTGCTGAGGCAGGTGGGATTGCTGCAGCTTTCCCATTGTTGGCACCACTGGCTCCGTTGGCAGCTCCTGTGGCAACAAAATAAAAACACATTGTAATCCAAAGGGAATAAATTATTTTTTATTTATTTTATTTAAAAAATGTGTTTCTATTGTTTCAATTTCTATTGTTGGGACAAGTATGTTCCATAAACTTATGTCATACACCACAATATTTTAGTTCAAGCTACTTCAATGTCTATCCCTGGATTTTACCTAAAAACAACAACTATACTATAAAAATACATAAAACAACAAAAATTATAAAAATAAATAAAACAACAAACATTATAAAAATAAATAAAACATTATAAAATAATAAATAAAACAAACAAAATAAAAATAAATAAAACATAAAATAAAAATAAATAAAACAACATTATAAAATAAAAATAAATAAAACAACAAACATTATAAAATAAAAATAAATAAAACAACAAACATAAAATAAAAATAAATAAAACAAACATACAATAGAGATACTAAACAGATATAAAAGGTGTTTAAAAGGACACGTACGGTACATTAATACCAACGTACCTTTTTTGGCTTCCATGTATTTGCCATAGCTATCGGAGAAGTCATCCTCCATTCTCTTCTCCACTGCCTCTCCATCTTCATCGTCGTCATCATCATTGAACCACAGCTCTTCATCTTCATCCATGGATCGTGCATCTCTGCGATACCTACAAACAGTTTTAATGAAATACTCGTTAACAGTCCCAGTAATATTTCATGTTTTGGGTTACCCACCTGTTGTGTCTCTGACTCTGCCGGTCTTTTTCCTGCTCGTATCGGCCTTTCAAACCCTTAAAAGTCTGAACATACTCGATGGGTTCAAGTGCTTTGTAGAAGTTATCCACAATGTGAGCGATGAGGGACTTTATGTCCTCCTGGAAAGATGAGATGAAAAACATTTTGTAAACACAACAAAGGCAACTCATTTTAAATAAGTAGTATTTACGCACCACTTTAATGAACTCAAAGAGTTCGATGATGGCTGAGTTGAGGAGGTTGTATCGGGTGCCGTTGTCCAGCAGGGCATTAATGACCGGCTCAAACAGGTTCCCTTTAATGATGTAGCGATTATAGTACTCGTCTTTAAGACCGATGATCCTGCGCATAAAACGCAGAGCACCTTGGACAAAACAAGACAGCAAAATGGTAAAAACACTGTAGTGTTTAAACTAGAACAAAAAGGCAGCTTGAATATAATTTACAAAGAAAAAAAACACATCAAGTACGTGAAAGAACTTACAAAGAGCAAGGAAGGTGTGCTTTGAGTTCATGAGCACCAAAACTCTTCTGAGCAGGTCTTTGTTCATGATGTAGGTCTTGATGTGGTAGGTGTGGTGCTCCACACAAAAGGTCAGAAGCTCCAGGATGAGGGCAAGGAGCTGGGCTGTCTGGAAGTTATCTACACGAGACAAGAACCCCATCAAACAAGCAAACTGGACTCATAATATACATTTATTAAATGCATTTTTTCCTTTTAGCAAACATCAATCAGCTCCATTAATCAGCCTAATTTAAAAAGGATGTTGGTTTTTTAAACCTCTTTTTAGGATTGTGACATTAAACTATTTGCTACAAAAATCATCCCCGTGGTTTAAAGCTGATAAATTACATAATGCCCACCTGGACAGACAGGGTTGATCTTTGTTGATCCTTCTTGTGGATCTAAAAAGCCATAAAAAAGATAAATCAGTCAAAAATACCAAACATTATATATATAAAAAATGTTCTTACTGTACTTGAACATGCGCATCGTACCTTTAGAGTTCTTGTCGTGCGCAGTGTTTGCTAATAGAGGAGCAGTCAGGACGTGCATGCAGTACTTGTAGAAGAAACTCAGAAACTCTGTCTTCTCCGTTTTCTAAAGGAAAGCAGCTGATGTTAGACGATGCACATGAGCCATTTAGGTTTGACAATAACCAAAAAACTCTGAGAAAAAAGATGCAGACGCTAATATTCTTGTGTAGGAACCTGAAAAAGTAAGAATGGAGAAACAGCCACCTGAAGAGTTTTTCAGGATACAGCCACTGCTTTGTTTTACTGCTACTAAAACACTGAACATTTCCATCAATTATTTCATTATTTGTCTTAATGTCCTAAGAATCTGTTTTAAAATAAAATAAATATTGACGTTGAAATGTGATTTACCTCGTTATAAAAATGATTGTAAGTATCTAAATTAAAAACGGCATCATATGAAAACAGATTTGGTATCGTGGACCCAGTGAGGACCATAACGGTGATAAAAACATGACAGAGAACCTGAAATAACATCACAGGCAGTTGTAGCTGATAAATAAGACATTTTATAGGCTGTTAGTAGAAACAACCCATTTATTATTAATTCATTTTTAGGGACCATTGAGGAATAAGCAGCAGAAAATGGCGTGACATTTACCACGTGGAATCAGCCCCTGAATCAAGCATTAAATAGGAGTTATGTGAACAAGAGAAACCTGGGAGTTCAGTGAGACTATGCTGGAAAAACAAAACAACACTAACTGTTTTTAGTTTCAACTAATAAAACATTACATCATTTCCTGTTGATATCTGACACAAACTTGGGTTTGTTTACATTGGTGGATGCTAGCATGTTCTCTGGGTCAATGAGTGTCCTGAGCAGACCCATTAGCTGGACAGCGCCCCCTAACTCTGGATCCGAGTCACAAATCATCTGCTTGATCACGACATTTATCAACAGAACATCCTGAAACATAAATAGAACATACTGTTAATAAGATTTTATCCAAAGAGGGATACAGATTAAAATAATAAAAAGCTAGTAAAGCAACCTTAAATCAAACACACCAAATCTTTCTCTTTTAAAACACAAACCAACACTGAGCTTCATCTTCAGATAAGCAGCTGCCTTTTTTAGTGGTGGGTAAATACTTACATCATCTGTCTGCTGGGGCTCCTGCATAACAAACTCCCTGACCATGGAGGGACTGAATTCCACCAGGTAGGAGAAGATGTCCGTCGCTGCTGCTCTCACCTGCAGATCATCCATTCCCTGTTCAGGAAAACAAACATAAGAAAAGCAATGAGAACCGGTGACATCAACATTTCATCACTCACAGATAAAAATGAGACATGTTGGATGAGAGAAGAAGCGTGTCACATAATCACATTTGTACCAAGACATACCATGACTATTTCGAGAGCAGGCAAAATCCCTAAATTTGCCAGAGTTTTGAAGAAGGCGTCCCTGTTTTGTGGCTGCAACGTTTGTGAAAAAGCACAGAACTCCTTGACGAAGTTTACCTTTGCAGCAAAGAGGGGAACAAGACAAATATGTTTAATCACAAGTTGATTACTGATTAATATGAGCAGAAACCTGATCAAATTCAGTCCCTGAAACCACACGTGGAAGAAAATAGAACAAATACATTTTATTTTGCTTTAATATATTAAAATCAACTTTTAAAAAGTGCAACGTGTAGATTTTGATATTTCTACTGAGATTTACAAACTTACCAGCTCTCTCCGCTTACTGTCCTCTGTGGCTTCATCTGTGAGCTGTGCAAAGACCTCTGTGAGGAACTTCTCATCATCCTGTGGCCCAGTGAAAACAGGGTTTAGAAATTAAGTCAATACAGAAAATACAGACAAATTAAACCTATTAAAGAGACAGAACACACTCCTGCATAACCCTGGACAGGTAGACGAGCTTACCACGATCATTTTTACAAATGTTTCCATTCACCTATAAACAGATGAAAGAAACTAACAGAAATGTCATATTTCCATCACTACCTCTGCGCACACGGTTTAATAATTACAGTCACATTAAAAAGCACAGATTCTGTAATAATACCAGACACATAACAGGTCAGGTGTCGCTACATTTAAATAAATAAAAAACAAAAGAAAACTAAGAAAAGGATTTGTCCTAATTACAGCAAAAATGTGGCATAAATTCATAAATGTTGTTCAGGATGCAGAAACCTTAAAAAGAGACGTTAACAACATTTTAAAGAAACAGACTATAAAAGTGAACAATAAGGTATAAAGATTATGAGAACAGCTGGGTAATACATGTTATTTATCACAAACACAAACTTCACATGTGGGTTTTTCAGATATTATCATGAAATGTGTGTCTAGCATCAGAAATAGTTTTTTAGTTTGTTAAAATGAAGGAAAAAACAGTTTAATGTCACACAGATATACATCACCCATCTGTAAACTAGCAAACACACTGCAGATTTAAGAAAGTATAATACAAAGATGTGAAAATTACATTCAACTTACCTGCAGCATACTGACTATCTCCACTTTGTTAAAGAAGATAAAGGAGGTGAGTGTGGACAAGAAGTTCTCCTCAAAGACCGAGGGTGTAGGCAGGATTATGTCCTGGATGTACTGAACTCGATAGGTCTGGTGGATTTTCTGCCGTAGCTCCGAGTCTGTGATAGGAATCACTTCCTTAAACTTTGCTGTCTTGGTCAAGAATTCCCGGTGTCGCTTAGGTTGGACCAATGCTGGGTCATACTCGAGGCAACCCACAACATCCATAATACAGTCGTCAGAGAACATCACCTCAAAGAGAGCGGCTTTATTGAGGAACAATACACCCCGCACTATCTCATAGAGGTGATGGAGGCCTTCTCTGTTGTCCAGGTCCTCGCAGACTCTGAAGAAGCCCAGCAGTTTCTTGATGTAGCCTTCGCTCATCAAGGCCAAGGCAAGTTTTTCCCTCCGGATGGGCGAAGACAGAACAGCGGTAACCAGGTCAGCAATTTCCTCGAGATGACCCAACTCACAAGGAGGGAGCTCGACCAGGTGACTCGTCTCCGGGATCTCTTCAAAGTGATCCTCCTCAGATTCATCTATGGGGTCCTGCGTAATGTCCAGAGCCGGGTCCTTGCCTTGAACCTGAACAGTAATATAGTTATTTATTAAAGAATTAACCAAGGAGCACATTAACTTCTTATAATATGATCATTAAAATCACCTGGCAGATTTTCTCCCAAATCTCATCACAGCCAGCTTTTTCCTGGAAACTCAAGGCAAGGTCATAATTATCTGCTTCTGACCAGACAATCAGCGTGTCCTGAAAAGAAAAGAGTACACGTAAATCATCATAAATCATTCTTATTTATTCACAAATAAAGACACTGAAGGCTTTTCTCCAGAGAGTAGAAGCAAATAATTAGAACTTTTCTGCAATTACTTTTGCATAAAAACCGACTAAAGAAACATTTAGTTCAACACTCCTTACATTAAAAAACTTTATGTGTTAACAATCAGACAAGGGACTGACAATAATAAATGTGATCCATTAAGTAATAATAATAAATAATATTTTATATGCTTGGATTTGAAAGAATTTAGACTAAATCATATCATAAATACTTTATTCATCCCCGGAGGAAAATCCACCATCTGCATCGGACCCTGACAGTGCTGCGTTTTATGGGTCAAATATAGGGCCCAATTTCCCCGATCCACCTTATTGATCTACAGACGGACCATCTTGTGGTCCTGCATTTACAATTTATAAGTATTATGCAAGTTTCAGCCAAACTAAATGTGTTGACAGATTCAGTTCAGGAAATGTATTCAATATAACTTGTATATATAAATAACTATATATGATTTAGGTTTTTACTTAAAGAGTTTCTACTTCAGACGTGACATTATTAACCAAACTGATAGGGAATGATCCACCTCTGATAATGTATCATGTCACTAATTTGGATATATATAAAAGCAACCTAAATATCAAAGCATCTACTGTTCCCAGAATATTCACATACATTATTTTACATTTCAATGCATTCATATAAACTTTTAAAAATCTGCTACTGTGACATTAAAACTACTTTTGTTTAAATTAGGATTATGAACCAACATAGTCTAACTTGTTCTCATTAAAAAGTGATGTGTGGTTTAAAACACCTAATGAAACCTATAAGAGAACAAATTACCATAATAACGACTGGTTTGGTACTGAAAATAAAGATACTGGCCAGTATCTAAATTTCGCATAGGGCTCTCAGAAGTCAGTGCATCTCTGGGTTCAACCTGTTTAAATTTACACAAATATTTACCTGTTGTTTCTGATATGCAGTATTCGGACTTATTTTGGACTCCAGCAGCAATGATCCTGAAAAACAGTAATGATACCTTATGATGACAATTCAAGAAGGAAACATTTAGTAAAGAATAACTTTATTAAGTCCAAAAAGTAGAAAACTAACTACACAATCCAACATGTAAAAACCCAACTTTATATGTCTGTCAAATTATATATTAATAAGCTCATTTTAAATAGTCTTAATCCGAATAGATCGGACTTATTATAAAGAGGCAATAACAAGTTGTACGTGTACTACGAGATGTTGAAGGGGCCCCCCATGCTAGTGATCACGTCCTGCGATCACAAACGATTGTGCTAAGCTCAACAATCAAGCAACTTACCATTTAGGACACAAGTTATATTTTAGAGTGTAATGTAGCTGCCTCTGAGCAGCCGTACCACGCGACTCGCAAAAAAACAAACGATTAGCTAAAGCGCTTTGTAAAAAACAAGCAGGCATTAGCATGCTAGTTAGCCAGCGTTTCGCTAATAGTTATGCTAACGAGGAACTTACCGTCCGATTCGGCTCGAACTAATAATGATATTCCCTTCAGTCGTTCTACAAACGTAGACGAAACGTGTCCGGTGCCCCTATCGTCCCACTGCCGGTCTTCGTTTAGCGTGTATACCTTCACTCGCCGCCGAGTGTCCGACATGGCTAAAAGAGTTGGAGCTAGCAAGTTAGCTGGCTGGCTGCTAACAGGCTATCACCTCAACCAGTCTAGTGTTTTCCTCGACCTCTTAAGTTTGCTCCCACCTGCATGTTATGAAACATGCACATTTAAGTGAAGTTCACAGTGTAATAGGATATTTTGTGGCTAATTCATAAACACATCCCGTTTACAACATAAAGGAATTTCACAGAAGACTTTATATTAAACAGTAAAATTCAAAGAGAACACAACAACTCGAACGGCCTTTTGCTAACGTCCACAGACCGCCATCTTGTAATCCGATCTTGTGTTCTTTTTCTTCGTCGACGTCAATCAAGCGCTAACTGCCGCGGGGAGGGCGGGGTTTACTCCTCCAGGCGGTATATGGTCCAATGACAGAACCACAGCGTCAGACGTTTACAGCGCCACCTAAAGGCAGGAGAAGGAATAGCAGAAGCAAGCTACGCAAATCTACACTTTCAGGAAATTCATTCAGCTTTTCATTTTTTCATTTCAGCTTTTCCCTTACACAAAACTACGGTGGCCGAAAAGTGCAAACGCGCTTTATATATAAAAAAACACGCTGCATTTACAAAAACAACTTCAAGAAGGAAACGCTACATAAACAAAAACTGTGAGAAATAATTCAGGCATGAAAACAAATGGAAAATGTAGCTTAAAAATTTAAGTTGAAATAGCCACAAACATGCAAACAAAAAATATAACCAAGAGTAGGAGAAAGAGGGTATTAAGTGTCTTATGACCAATTAAGTCATAAGGATATTAATAAGATTACTAAAGTTACTAAAATATTACTTTTAACTGTAACTCAATTAATTTTAGGTGTGCTTCAAAAAGTAATTGAGTTACTTTATGAATGAAGTAACTAGTGATTGTAACTAGTTACTTTTTCCATAACTCATACAACATTGATGAGGACAGACTTCAAAGATGTGGTGCCAAGGCTGGATACTAGCTACTCAGCCCCCATTAAACAATGTTGAGGTCAGGAGAGGGTGAGGGGGGGGGGCCACACCAACATACAAATTGTTTAATATTAAATATTTGCTGACTTCATTTTTAAAAAACATTTATTTAGAAAAAAGAGGACACATAAAGCCACATGTGCATGGTTCATATCTGGAAATGATGATGTCTGGTGAAGGATTTTACAATCTGTAATTGTTTCATTTACAGATTATTTGTGGACTATAAATAAAACACAAAAGAAAAACAAAAACAGAATACAAAACATGCATTATGCACTTATCCTTTTTCTTTGTCCACATCATAATCCAGGCAGATTAAAGGACAACCATCTGCATCAGGTATAAAATATGTCATTCCAAATCTGAGGCCGTATTTACCTGTGTAAATACAGGCATAGTTGGGCTGTGATCAGGGGATTGAACTGAAAACATATTTCTTAAATGTTTATGCCGTTAGAACAGGTTTTAACAGGATACTTGAAACAACATCAGATCTATAATTAGTCTCTCAGTTTGAGGCTAAATGTCTGCCAAGCAGCAGCTGAGTCTCGTTTATCTCCAGATAATTTCAAGTTCATGAAAACATCCGATGCTCTTCCGTTTGGTAGTCTTTTGTTCATACCGACTCAATTTGAACCCACACCAACCACAAAAGCCGAAGCTACCCTGTTGCTGTGGTCCATCATGAATCGGCGCCGGTCCTGTGGTTGTTGTGTGAATCCAAAGAGATGCTCTGTTTCTCACTTAATGTCTTGACAACTGTTGCCACGGGAGACTGGAGCACCTTACGAGAAAGCCTCATCCTGCCATCTGTTGGGTCCCGTCCAAAGTACTTGACCTGTTGGTAAAACATCAGCAAAAAGGTAAACAACCCAGAATGGACTTTTACCGTTAACACCTTGTAGGAAGTGATGCATACCTGTATCTCCTGTCCCACCTCTAAACCCAAAGCACTGGGATGCTTGATCTAAAAGAGAGGAAATGCACATGAATTCCAATGAAAGATGTAGAAACACAAGCAAAAAAGTTAAATAAGTGCATAGAGGTAAACGTAACTCACTCGTTTATGCTCCAGCTGTGAGTTGTGCAGCAGGACAGCACTCATGTTTGGATAAAGTTTCACCATCACGCCAATGTCCCTAAAGCAGCACAGGAAAGCCAATCATGTCTGGATGAATGTTAAAACATGCTCTTCATCAACACTTTCATTACCATACCTGAAAATTACCACAACATTATCAGAACATCATGCAATGCATTAGTTTACCTTATTTCTGTGATGGTGGCGGTGTAGATGGCACCAAACTCCAGCTGTTGTTCTTGCTGAGAAAACATTATACACCAGCGTTCATGCACACACTACATGTAAAAAGAGCTTTCGTGCTTGCAGATATGTATGAAATGCACAGGTTTCATTCAGAGTTTGTAATCCTGCAGGTGATGAAGACTCACATCATCTTTGCAGATATCGCTGATGAAGTCTTGAGCTTCGTTCATCGCTCCTGGTGTTGGCGCGAACACTGAAAAAGTCTCCTCATCCACCTGGCTGACAGTCACACCTTTAGAAGGAACACAATCAGTTGCAGTTACTAAATCCTGCTTTTCAGCTCAAAGCGTTAAAGACATGATCCTTTTAGGTGAATTCATACTTCCTACTTGAACATTACCTGTCTGAGCTTGAAGCCTGCGAAGGTTATAACCTCCTGGACCAACAAAGCGAGCTCTTCTAGACACGGGAACACGCACATTTTCTACAAATAAAGCAAAACTCACATTGCAATATGACTTATGCAGCAGGTTCCAAATATAAAGTTGTCCTGAATGTATTTGGACATTTCCATAAAAGAAAAGCCGACATTTACAAGTCTAATAATTAGAAACTGAAAAGTCATATGAAATAAAAAAAATGCTAATTTATTATTTAGCGATATAAGAAATTATTTTCTAAATTTAATTGAGTTGAAATAATAATAAGAAAAAAACAGGTGCTGGCCAAATTGCAGCAATTTGCTACAAAACACCCGACAACAGGTGCAGAAGTCTGACTTACAGAAAACACCTGAATGCAGTGATTTTATAAAGGATTGTTCAAGAAAATAGTTCATGAGTGATGCAACATATTCTATTTTATATTTTTGTTCATGTTTTTTAAAATATTTCTATTAAACCAGAATTAAAAAACAATGTGACGATTTGCACCAAATGTGTATTTATTATTACTTTAGTTCATTTTGGATTATTTTAGTGACAGCTTTTTAAAATTTCCTTCTTTAATGGGAGAGCATGAATAAATATAAGAATGATTGTATATATATATATATATATATATATATATATATATATATAAAAAACCTACCAACAACGGGTCCATTTTCCTTCCTGCTCGCTCTGGGTTTTGCAATACATTTGTTCATGATGCCCAAGATTTCCCTCTTTGCCACTTTAACACAGGAATATTCCAACAAAAGCAGTTAAACCAGCACATTTACACAAACTTTAATCTTCAGTCTCACTTTGTTTAGTTCAGGGATGGAAGTACCTGTGGCCTGTTGGATGGCCTCCATAACAACCTTCAGAGGTAAACCTGGGATCTTCACGTCAGCCTGGAGGCAACAGAAAGGCAAAGCAGCTCGAGTATTTAATGCCTGAAGTATAATATCAAATGTTACTGACATTTGAGTCTCTATAGAGGGTTAAATAGACGCTTGCTCTGAGTTCTGATCACAGTACCTGTAACGCAGTGATACCCTTGTTTGTTCCTGCCAATTTGAAGTCCATGTCTCCAAGATAATCCTCTATTCCCTGTTCAGAAAACAAGTATTTGCTCATATAATCATCTCTAACAGCATGGAGAATTTCTTAAGATCAATTCAACCAAACTTCTTCCTCAGAAACACCAGAGATGTACCAGAATATCCGTTAGCAATCTGTAGTCCTCTATCTCTGCGGGTTTGTCTGGATTAGCTTTGGAGATGAGGCCGATAGCAACACCCGCCACAGCGGAAGAGACGGGAACACCTGGCATGGCAACAGAAATGTACTTTTATCCTTACTGGGCATGTTTCATCCTGCATTCATCTTATTCAGGATCTGCAATTTCATGTAAAGTAACAGATTTAGGATCCTTTGGTTGACTCCTTTCAGACAAGCCATTTGTAAATCTGCTGAATACAGATGTTCTTACTAAAGATGTACTCATATTACTGATGATACTGCTCTGATGGGAAATTCACCAGTTCAGGGTAAGTAAAGTCTCATCTTAACCAATAAGAACCATCCAATAAGAAAGTCGTGTTTATTTAGTAGAATATATAAATATGTGTTGCTATGTTTGGTAAGATGAGCGGTTTGTGTTTTAAATTATTTCTATAACCACAAATTGACCATCTTATTTTAGTCCTTAACACCACACATATAATATTTAATGCACACAGTTTCTGAGACCTACTGCATCACCTTATAGTGAAAACTCTGATCAAACCCTGCACTTGGATACTTGTCTTCTGCCCCCTGAAGACACTTTTAGCTTGAACAACACGCAGTAAGAAACTGTGGATAGATGCAAATCATCTTTTTTTTCCCTTTATCATTTAATAAAATGGTCAAATAAAAACTTCAGATTGAAAAAAATGCCCATTGTTTCTCAGGTTAGGCTTTATGAGACTTTAAGACAGTTATGATGTAAGAACTGCATTAGCTGGAAAGGATTGTGTTGGTACCTGCATCCATGAGAGCAAGGCTGCCTCCACATGCTGAAGCCATTGAGGAAGACCCTTTTAGAGCCAAACAAACAAGACACGGTCAGTAAAATAGAAGAACACATTTTAAGCTAAAGAAATATCCACTTTGCTCACTGACCGTTTGACTCCAGCACCTCCGCTGTGACTCTGATGGTGAAAGGGAAGTCTTTAGGAATGACTGGCCTCAGAGCCTTTTCAGCCAGAGCCCCTGCACATACAGAAAGCAAAGCTCTAAACTCTCATGGCAACGCATAGCAAACAGGAGTAGCAAGCATCCATCTTCACAAACCGTGTCCAAGCTCTCTTCTGTTGAGGCCCCCCATCTTTCCAATCTCATTGGTTGCATATGGAGGGAACTGAAATGAAAGAGAGCGTTACAAAGACTGAGAATCAGAAGAAATGTAACGTTTTCACTGTAAAAATCTCATTATACTCACTTCATAATGAAGCATGAAGTTTTTATCTTTGATGCCGCTGCAGAAAGGAAACAAGTGACAGACCAGGGTTGAATTCTCTCATAAATCCTCGTTATAAATTCCTCTCCACAGAACGCAACAGGATTAAACTACAACCAGACAGAGCAGTAAGTCAAAGCTGAAATGCTCGTTGTACAGTTGTAAACAGAGCTTCATACGGAAATGATGCAGAGCTCGCCATGCAATGTGCTTTCATACATCTACATCACAGATGCAGGTTTATTTTTTAGTTGTCTGACTGGTTTCTTTGCTTTGCTTGGAGGAAACGGCATCTCTGGGTTTCAGAACACTACAAATGCAACAGGACATTTTCCGCTTCATTTTAATCCCACTTTAATCAGTTCAGGTTCACAGGAGGCCACAATGTTCATGGATCTAATTGAATGAAATGAATTAAAAATACTTTATTGATCTCAGAGGGAAAATCTAATTGTAGTAGTTTTTTAAATACATAAAATATTTAATGAAGGGTCTTCACTGTTCTTGTTGGGATGGTGCCGTCCACACAGGAGTCCA
>JBAMHV010000017.1:19917519-19932921 GCA_037177535.1 Pseudomugil gertrudae
TTTATTAACACAAAAGCAGGAGTCTCTCATTTGCTTGACAAAATTAATTTAGGTCAATTTTGGTCAATTTGTCTGCATACAAAGACTTTTCCTCATGATTATCTTATCTTAGCTCTCTCTATTACAGTGACAGAAACAGTTTTATTTCATATACAAACTATTCAGGTATTACATTTGGGTTGTATTTGTCAGACAAGTTGAAGATGCTATTACATTTATCACCACAAGGTGTCAGCACTGTAAAGACAATGAGGTTTTATGTTGTTGGTTTTTTTTTTTGCTTGTATTATTTATTATTTCATGCAAAGATCAGGTAGCCAGTGGCACTTTGCTGACACACACAACAGAAATATAAACTCTTTTACCATGTATGAGGAACAGAGTCAGACACACAACCTTTTCTTTTAACCTTGAGATGTTGCTGTGTAAAAAAATGCACCCAATCAGCACATCGGTTTTTCACCATGTTTGCTTGCAGGTCATTCAGCCACCCTTAAAGTTTAGTGCTTCTCTGCAGACACCCTCCTGTGAGTTAATTTAATAACAGTGGGGGTATCTGCAGTTGTTATGGCAACAGATGAAAGTTAGCTAATGCAGTCTATATTACTTTGAGGCATGCACACACACACATACACACATTCAGACACATCTACATGCACACACATCAGCTAATTACAGGGAACAATAGCAGAGTCTGACATGCACACACATTAAGAAAGACACTACTGCTCATTCTCATTGTTACCAAGACTTCCAGCAGAATTATTATGTTTAATGGCTCAAGGAAAAACTGAGCTCTCATTAATACTAAGCAGAGCCACAGAATATTAGTGTTTAATGGGCCAGTCCGTGTTTACTGGTAAAAGAGTGTTTCGGTCACTTCAAGATTCAGGAAGTTTAAAGATTTTTGATTTTTTATGCTTCCATATTTCTGGAGGTTACGACAGGACAGACATAAGTTCAGCATTGATCTCTGCCATGCACACATGAACACAAACATTCTCGTGCAGGAGCCAAAGGATTTCCAGCAGGGGTGAGAACTGAGGTTTTAACACGGAGATTATCTCTCATCCCAAATATTTAGTGACATCTTTGCTGAACCAGCTGTTCTCATGTGGAGAACTGCAATGCATATTTGCTGTGTCATAGGTTATTTCAGTTTAACCACCAATAATGTTGGCTTTCATTATTTTCATTTCTCTTTCCATCAATGAAAAGCCAGCAGCTGCTTTGACTCGCTGCATTAGCTCAAACCATCACAGACAGCTCTTGGCAACCGGATGTGGAGATAAGTTATTTTCTTTCACAAGCATCTTAATGGCATTACGTCATCTGGCTCCACATCACGACCCGTCCATGAAATACCAACCAGTATGCGGAAAGATTCTTTCTCAAGAATGATCCAAATGCACTCAGATGTTAAGCAAACAAATGAAAACCTGTAATTCAAACATAAAAAATATAAAAAGAAATCAAAATAATACATCCTCAAATTTCAGATATGATGATCAAATGTTGACATTTGACACTTTGTGCATACCGTGAAGAAAAAAGTTCATAGCTGTGATAGGCTCCAACTTCCCCTGACCCTGAATTTGGGTTAATCAGTACAAAAAACTGATTGATTGATTGATTGATTTATATACAAATACACACATACACATGCAACAATGCATCAGCATTCACCAACCTCACTACGGTGTCAGTGCATGCAGAGGTAAGCAGGAAAAGTTGAACTGACTTTTAAAAAAAAAGTCAGTTCAAATGACACCTAAAATGAAGGTTGTTGGTTCGAGCCTCGGTTGGGGCGGGGGTCAAACCGGGATCCTTTCTGTGTGGAGTTTGCATGTTCTCTCTGTGTTAGCGTGGGTTCTCTCCGGGTACTCCGGCTTCCTCCCACAGTCCAAAGACATGCACCTTGAGGATAGGCTGATTGGAGACTCTAAATTGTCCATAGGAGTGTGTGTGTGCATGGTTGTGTGTCTGTGTGTGTTGGCCCTGTGATGGACTGGTGACCTGTCCAGGGTGTACCCCACCTCTCGCCCGTTGAGCTGGGATTGGCTCCAGCCGCCTTGTGGCCCCGTTCAGGGAAAAGCGGTAGGAAATGGATGGATGGATGGATGGATGGGTGGATGACACCTAAAATGTTCTATTTAAAAATCTTGTGTTTAGTAGTTTAGATGTCAGTGTTTTGTGTTGTGATGGATGTGGGGTAAAAAGTGTTCAGGAATCAGGTGCTGTGTGTTTTTATGGATCTGCATCTGTTACTAGATAGAGTTGTAAAAGGTGCAGGGTGGAAGCGGTCTTTGGGAACGCTGAGCAAACAGTGACAGGTGAAGATGTTGCTCAGGGCTAGAAGGAGGGATGTTTTTTTTAGGGTTTTAGACTCTGTATACTCACCATGGACTAAATCTTATTTAGATTTACAATACAAGTTCTGGAATTGGTTTCAGAGACGGCATTGTTTTTGTGACATTAGAAAACACTCAGTATCTTTGTGTTTTTTTCAGGAGTCATACATTTTTATTGCCCTGTAATGTTATGCAATTAGGCTTTGACTCATATCTGACCTGGAGGTCTGACTGGAACTGGAGAGATGGATATTGATTTCTCATGACAGCAGAATGGAGACAGAGACAGAGTGGATGGACAAAGCTTCCTCTGTGGAAATAAACAGCAACTATTTTTCACATCTAACAGACATAAAGTTTGCTTTAATAATCTGTGTGAAACGTGAATGCATTCATGCCATGCATCATGTTTTTCCTGCTAATTTATGAGGGAGTTTGTTCCATCAATAAGACGGGGTTAGTATGACCTCATGACCAATCCATAGAGACATGGAGACAAAGCAAGCAGAAAATGTGTGCTGGTCCTTTTAAAGGCGCTCTTAATGAGATTAATATTACTTATCATTGCTTATTTTAAGCACAATTTTGAATTTTGGTCAGCTCTAGACATTTTAAGCCCTACCATTGTACCTAGGTGCCCACCTAGGATCTTTCTGTTCATGGATCAACATGTGGAAGAATTCATGTGGATAAGTAAAGCTCACCTCTAACTGGGAGGCTAACTGTTTTTCTTGAGGCATCAGCCATGTTGCTGAATGTTGTTTATATGTGGAAAAAGCATTAAATTTAAATAAAATATTAATTTAAATGAACTCTAAAGCTTAAAACATACAACATCCTGTAAATTATTCATTTGAAAAGTATTAAAAATGTTCATTTCAACATTGTGAGGGTGCTTATACAAGCTTAAACAACTCTTTGTTGTGTTAATTATCAAATTACTTTGTTATGGGAGACTCTTACTGGTTAAATCCTTCTCCGGTTAGCAGAAAATGTTGTTCAGTATTAGTCAGCCCTGCCAAAGGAATTCCAAATCAAATGCTTGTGGTGACTGTAAATGTCTTCAGAATAACTAACAGGAAGCTGCAGAGAATTTCATCTGCAAGAAAAGCTGCAGGTCATCTAGTTTACTCAGCAAGGGAGTGGTGCTGCTTTGCAACCAGTTCAAATGAATACCTAACCCTGGACACCGTTTCCATCTGCAAACTGGTAGTTTTGTTACTGTGTGTGCTGCGGCGGGTCCTTACACAACCCACCGAGCCATTAGATGGACAAAACTCATGCATTTAAAGCATCACAAAGTGTCACAAATAAGCCATTTTGGTGAGTAGACTGTTCAGTCCGAGGTTAATGAACCACACAGTGATGCAGACGAATGCAGACACCCACTCATAAGCACAGCAAGCATAGTAAAATATCCAATACGCCTCCACTGTGACAGAGCAGAAAATGATGCAGTGTGGTGCAGTGTGGGTATGCAGGCAGACCACCAGCCATGAAAGCTTTTCATTAGCTGCGTCAGTCCTTAATTGTCTCCTGAGGTGATGAAGTTGGTGAATATGTGTGGGCTGTCTCACAAAAGGGATCAAACTTTTCATTTCTAATCCGTTCCTGTCCTCTACTCGCTTTTAAACAAGTATGATTAAACAAATCAGGCAGGTTTGTTTGTTTGTTTAGAAAGATACTTTTAAACTCTGATGTTTGTATTAGGAATGGGAAATATAAAATTATGATCAGTGGCAAATCAGCCATCATAAATAAAATGATCATTTTAATAATTTCTCAGTAACCTTTATAGGCAATCTATAGTATGTGTTCTACAAAATGCAGCTTAATTATGCAAAGTTTAAATTAAAGAGTGAGATAACATTGATTTTTATCTCCTCTGCAGAATAAAAAATGTTTTTAGTTCATATTTGTAGCATATACACTGATTCTCTGTCCAATAAGCTCTGTTGCATTTGGCTGAATCAGAGCAGATTATCCATCCCTGTAACCTCCAGTCATCTGTTTTCAGTACATCAAGAATAAACACTTTGCTGCTGGAAGCCATGCATGTTCAAAGCTTTCAGTGCTTCTGGGTGTTTTACAGACGATGCTCTCGATAGATGCTCCTGCTGATAGACAAAAACAGACAGGCTTAACTTCTTTTACATTTTATTTTAAATACCAGATCCATAGCAGACAAATGAGAAGAAGATCATCTGTTTTTCTCTTACCTAACTTACATCCTCCTGTCGAACACGTTCTGCAACATGCAAGACAGAACAGGTCCACTTAGGATCTCATGCGCTGCAGCTTCAAGCAGAAGCACCAAAACAGCCACCATTATTCCAAATGCAAATGAGCCTCTCCAACATATCATGATCCGTGCAATAAAACTTTGAATGTGCAATATATTTTTCCAGACATATACATCATACTTATATCTGCAAATAACTCGAGTGTGCACATCTGTTTATTCTGTAAATATTTTATACCCTAGATCTTTTTTATTTACTTATTTATCTTCTATACTGCTTTTCTTGCACTGACACTGGAGATGGCTTAATCTCGTTGTACATGTGTATAATGACAATAAAGACATTCTATTCTATTCTATTTAAAGGGAACTCCTGAAATGCATTTTGTAATGTTGAACATACGATACAGAGTTCCTGAAGGGTGAGTAAAGTCCCCATTTCCCAGAGCTGTGATTGTGTTTTAATCGGCTGGTTAGCCACATGACATCTATTCCCAGTTCACACCATTACAACCATTCATCAGCTGTTGATTAAGTGTGTTTAATCTAAAGAGTAGCTTCCTTCTGACTTGTTAAGTTCACTGGCTGCTTTTACATTTATGTCAAAATAAATCAGAATCTCTTTTTAAGGTTTCAAATAGAACATTAAAAATAAAGATAAACTGAATATGAATTATGATTTTAAACCCTTTTAGGCTACACATGGCACATGCAATGTGGATTATCTTTTTGCCTTTGGTTTGATAAACTTTTCTTCATTGTTCTACACAATAACAGTACATTACCCACCAGGTGTCAGTAGCTCTTTTTCCTTTTGCTCCTATTGCAAAGCCAGACAAAGAGTATGCACAGACCACTAGTATTTTCTGTTAATTAACTGAATAAATGCATCTGAAAGTATATTATTGTGAGGTTTCAAATCAAAGCACTAGAGCTATAAACACACGACTCTTATAAAATAATAATGTTGACTGTTTTCCAGACTTTTCCTCACTCAGCCAGAATGAAGCATTTTTTTACACCACATGTTGACTAAGAAACATCCTTCAGCATGACTCAGAGAGAAAAGGATGCTTTGATGGATGGCCTACTTTTCTTGCAGAGGGAAAGCGGAGGGAGATGCGCAGGAGAGCGCAGGGAGGGAGGAGCCACGTCGTGTCCTCTCAACGCTCGCGCTCGGTGGTTTGAACAGCGGCACGCAGAGGAGGCGTCGAGTCGACTGGGAGTGACTTTATTCCAAATATGAGAAGCAAAGCAAGCATTTCAGAAGCAGGACATTAAAGCTTTGGGCTTTTTCTCTCCTACTTACTGCTGGATGTGTTTTTTTTATTCAACGTTGTCGGGGGATTACATCTCTGGGTCATCTTACCTGGCACAGGTCTGCATTTGACCTTTTCCTCACGTTTTTTTTTTTATTCTTTTTTATATAAAAAACGAAGCCGGCTGGCCTGAAATCACTCCCTACCACAAGTGAGCTGTTTTTTAAATAAAAAATGTGACTCCCTTCCCAGGAAGCAGATTCCCGTCGTTGGCATCTGAAACAGCTGGGTCGTGTCGACAAGATTGTGGATGAAGCTTTTTCTCCGGACGTCTCCCAGTGGCCTCCCAGTAGTCTCCCAGTGGCCTCCCAGTCTCCCAGTGGCTTGCTCATTCAAACAAAATGAGCGTCGATTTAATTGAATTAACTACATGAGTGGAAGCTTAACAAACACGTGTTTCAACCAAGGATTTTTCCACATTTCTTCCTAATTAAACGCCGCCAGGAAATGATGGAAAACGAGGTTTTCACTCCGTTGCTGGAGCAGTTTATGTTAACTCCTCTGGTCTGCTGGGTAAGCAGGCTTCTTCTTCTATTTTAAGTGCTTCTGGGTGATCTTAATATTTAATCTGGTTTGTCCCATTTATCTTCAGGTGAAGACAGTCGGCCAGCCAACAGTGACCGATGGCTCCAAATTATCTGAATATATTGAATTAGTAGATGGGATTTACCTGAACGAGATCATGCTTGAAATGTGAGTAAATCCACACATTTGGACATAAACCCATTTGTTTCCTGCATTAACCTCCATATAACCACACAATTAACCAAACATTCACACCAAGTGTTTTTGTGGATACTATAACAGGTATTTGTTTACACCATAAACTCTGTATGGAGGATTCAGAAACCTGCAGTGGGGCTCATCCCTGCATGCATAAATTAAACAGCTGCAACCTCAGTCCAGTGAATGTAGGCTACTCACAAAGGGACCTTGTATTGGGGGCGATGAGGGGTTGCACTTTTACAAATCTGTGGAGACTCTCATTGTTGGGTGCATTTTGAGCAATGCAACCACCCGAGATGCATGGATGCAGCTGATTTCTTCATGACCTACTCTGTCATCTGCAGCAGTCTTGGAAGAGCCCTTGCCTCTGGAGGATGCACTGCTGTGGATTTATCTAGTAAGAGTTGCCATATGCAGAGAAACACATGGTTGCAGCAGAGAATCGAGGTGTTTATTTTCAGATTAATAGCGTAAAAGCACATTTATCTTTTCTATTTTTTAAATGAATGGACTTGGATGCGTTGATACATTTAATGATGAGGGATTTGGGATGCTGGAAGAGTAGGTCGGCATGGTGTGTCAAATTTGTCTCTTTCCAGTGACTGACTAATACATAAGGCATGACATGAGACAGATTTCCATTCCTTTGTCTGGCTCTATGCAGCTTCTCCCTGCTAGCAGGACAGTTTCTCAGAATTTCCACTAATACCAGCCTCTTCTCTGTCAGCATTTACCCTGCATGCTGAGCTAAGGAGCATTCAGTCATGCCTGCTCTCAGTTGAAATGGATTATTACGTCTTTGGAGGTTATATGTGACACTTTTTGAGACGCCTCCCATCAGTGCCTCATATTTAAACTGTAGATTAGCAGAAATGTAAGGATAAAAAGAAGATGAAACATCTTTTTGTGCAGATTTGACTTGGTAATAAATGTGAGTGGTTATACCAGGATTAAGCTGTTGCTGTGTGAAGAGCTGATTAACCCCAGTAGCTTTTTTCTGGCACTTGATGGTGTCGTCTTCTTCTAGCCGTCTACCAGTGTCCTTGACCCCCCGCTGCTAAGCTGCCTATCTTCAAGTTTAAACAACCTCTTCCAGCTCACTCTCTCATGCTTGTTTTCCTTTTCCTCCTCTTCCAAGTGGCTACTCAGTGATTTCATATCAGAAACATGTTTAGGGAAGCTGTTTTGGGTTCATCTGGACAAGGCCGACTTCCCTCGTCCACACATAGCCTTTTCAAAACAGTCAGCAGTATTTTCAGAGCCTCTTTTTTCCCCTTTTGGGACACAGGATGGTGGGAAAGCAACCGGAAGGATATGGGGGAAGGATTGGAGGAGAGAACAAGGCAGAAAATAATTTCCCAGAAAGTATTGGATGAAAACTTTTGACAAAGCCAAAGCTACATGGACTCTCTTTGCTCTACATTTTAAGACTTCATTAGCTGCTATGGCCGGTTTGGAGCTGCTATAGAGGACAGTCTGAACTGTAGCAGGCTTATAGCCTGACAGGATGTTAAGGATTGCTAGTCACAGGCAGCACTGTGCATTTGTTTTGGTGTTTTTCTGCAGGGCTTCTGTATCTGCATCATGGGAGTGTGTGGGAGTGTGTGTGTGTTTGTGGCTGTGTTTTTTTCCTCTCTAAATGTGCATTTGGTTTTGAACAGAGGCAGCTGTTGGTAGACGTCTTGTCCAGCCACCCTTCCACACAAAAGGACTACAGTATCAGTCAGATCGTGTGTTGGTGAAGCCGTTTCTTGTCTGCTTTCCTCACTTTACGACTCCTGCAGCCTCGCTAACTTCACCGCTGCTGCAGCGGCTTCTTCATGGTGTCATTGATGGAAAATGTTTCTTTATTTCTTGTGAAGTTTGTAACATATTAAACAGAAACTTAATGGAAGGGAGATGTGGGAGCTTGGCACCGCTTCCCTCCCCTCGGTCATTAAAGGAAGTTTGTAGACTTCAGGTGAATGTTTGTTAGCAGAACTGTAGAAAATAATTAACAGTGAATGTTTTGTTGCTGGGGTCCTGAACAAATCAGTTATAGCTTGAACTACATTGCAATAAGTGTTTGTTTTGTACATGCGGTCAATCCAGTAGTGCTAAAAAAAGACTTGTGACAAAATGTGCTGAATCTTTGATTTAAAAAGACAAAAATATGCATGTTTTAGTTGCTAAATGGTAAAATACTGTTTTTTAAAACATATATTTATATAATCGATGTTTCCTCTGATGGAATATTTTAACTGCTGCTGTTGGAGAGTAAAATTGGTGCTGCTGTGCGTCATTAGCAGCTGTCACCCGTCAACAGAGGGTCTGGACACAGAAGAGGGACCCTAGGATTATCTTAACGGTTTGCTGACACACACCCAGATGGCACTGTCCCCCCCTCACCATCGTGTGACTGATATTATCTAGCCAATTAGCTTGCCTCTGTAGTGCTGTCAGACCAATTAGCTTCCCTGCTCAGCAAGAAGGCGCCTCTTACATTTTTGGTCAGAATAAGCAACTGTCCAGTCTGCTTTTGTTGTGGAGACACGTGCTGTTCAGTGGCCGTTCAGTCCATCCTAGGCTGTTTGAAAGATACTAGAGAGTTAAAGGGATGCATAGTTGTATATGTGTTTTAAATCTTTATTATATTTTGTGTAAATCTGTTTTAATCCAGAAAATAGATCATAGAGTGGTTGGTGCCCTAATTTGGTAGAAAAAGTGTGACGCTCTGGGACATGCTTGGATTATTAAAGGAATGTGGTCGTGCATGTTCTCTCCATCATTTCTGCTTGCCTGAAGTTTTCGACTGATCTGCTCGTGCCTGTAAATCTACCTTCTTCACCATGTGTTTGATGAAGAGGGTATGAGTGCAAAGACCACAACCATCCCCTGTAAAAATATCCCATCTGTAACATCTAGATGAAGTGAATGATGGCTCTGTGGGACCACAAACACAACAGCGTAGTTTTTTACTGCATCTGCTGTCCTGTCATGACTCCAAACCACACCATTTGGTATTTGGTGGACCAGTACATATTTCCTTTGTTGGTTTAAACTCTTAGCTCTTTCTTCTGTTGTTGATTGTAAAGTTCTTTATTTGATTCCTTAGTCTTGGTTTTTTCATCAGAAATCTCGTAAAAGCTGTGGAGGAAAAATGAAGAAAGTCTTTATATTTTATTTGTTTTATCACCTTTTTTTTTTTGTAATTCTTTTAGATTTGTTCTAATGTATACAGCGTTAGATGTGTTTTAATGTGAATATTTTATTTAGAACTGTATTAACTGCATCACATTGCACCAAAGTTGCTCTTTAAATATATTGTAGCTGAATTAAATGACGTGACTGTACATATCGGTCCACCATATAAGGGAGATGCACACTTATAGAACATATCCCAAAACGGTTTTAAAAAACACCATATTTCTGAAGCACAAGTTGATGATATGATTGTTTTATGATGGTTTAAGACAATATGGTAGTTTATCCTTTATTAACAAAATTGGGAGAAATACTTTATCAGCCTTTTAAACCTAATAGTTTTTTTTTGCTGTGTAAAGTCTTTTAAATATGTTCATCAGCTCAGTAGTTAATGAAGAAACTAATTAGCACTGAATTGCTAAATACCTTTTATCTGCACATCACTCCTTATTCATATTCAATCCAGCACCTCTACCACTTTCTCCCTTTTTTTCTTATGTTTTATCTTGCATGTTGAAGCCTTTGTTGGCTCTTGCAGGACCAACATAAGTCGACATAGTTGAGATTCCAGCTGAGCTGAATGGAGACGGATCTACTGCTGGGGTTTCAGACTGTGCCTGAACCACTGCCTGGGAGGAAGGGGGGGGGGGGGGGGTTCTAGCTTCTTCCTCAAAGTGTGAAGTTAGACGTTAATCTGGCAATCCCCATAATCATGCCAGTCTCTCTGTGCCTAAGAAAAAGGAGATGTACATATATACATGAAGATCTTCTTGGCAGAGCAAAATTGCTCAGCACAATATAGCAGCCAGACCATCATTCTGCTGCTGAGATGCTGGACAGACACATTAAAAAAAAAAAAGAAAAGAAAAAGGAGCTGTGTATCATCAGACTGGGGAGAGCTGTGACCTTGAACAGAAAATTGTCACAACGCTGTTAATGTCGCTCAGAACCTTAAGAACCTTAACCTTACGGCCATGTTTACACCAAGACAGAGTTATGTTAAGGTTAGTTTCTCTATGCCAGTTATTTTAATTTACTCACATCAGTATCATGATCAGTATCATTAGATTATGAATGAAAAGCAGCTCATTGAAATGACACTATTGATGCTCATTTATTTATTTTCACATTTCCATTTAGTTTAATCCCATTTTTTGTTAATATGCTTGTGCTGCTTTTTTGCTGTTAATGCGAACTCTGCACTTCCTCCATCTGTTTCTAGCCTTTCAGTGGCTCAGGAGGTTTAATCCTCTCTGCTCCCTGAAAGACTTTAGCTGAGAACCATCACACATTTCCATCAACTGCAGCTTTGCAATTACGATTAATATCAAAGTAGAAATAACTGACCAGGTACAACATTTCCATCCCAAAGCAGCAGCCTTTATTCTAATGTTGTAAGGAAATTGTACCATGTGCAGGGTTGATCTGGATACAAGTTATAATAAATTTTACCTTGTTTTTGAGATACTGAGAATAGTTACATGATTTTAATTTGGAATTAATCATTTAAAATGAAGTAATTCTGAATTAAAGTATTATTCTTTGAGTTTACATGAAAATAGTATTTCCCAAACAAGGTGTACCTGAAAGCACGTTTATTCACCTTCACTATTCCTCTGATGTGAGGCGCGTACGGATAGTGGAAGTAAACAAACCACTTCCTGCTTCTCAGCAATTATTTACAGCATAGAAAAAATGCATTATAAGTACAGTTTTCCATTCAATTTTGATATTTTTGACATACTAGCTCGACATTGGGATACTACTTCACTTTTTTCAGCAGCTGAGGAGAAGAAAAATGGAATATGGAAGACGGGAGGCAGAAGACTGCACATGTGCATCATCGTGGCAGGAAACTGTAATGAGCATGCTCAGAATGACTTAACTAGGAGCAGAATTAAGCGTTACATGATGGAGGAATGAACAATGCGAATAAAACAGCCACTTTATTGGGAATGAAGTTAAACTCTGAATGATCATTTTAGGTGTTTATATGGTTATTTTTCATCTCATTAAAGCGGGATTAACTTTTATTCTGAATTAAATAGAAATTAAAAGTCCCATGTAAACGTGGCCTCTGACAGAAATTTCCTCAGGTTGACGTGATTTGGTTGGTCTGATAACACCGTTCTCAGCAGGACTGAGTCCAGCTGCAGTTCTTATGGATACAGAAAGAAGAGAGGAATGGCACCAGGCCCCATGAAAAACCAAAAGAGAAAAGCAGGAGAAAAATGACTCTGACAAGGAAACAATGGTGGGAATCGGGGAAACGTATACAAATGGTCCCAACGGCACTGGTCTGTTTGGGAACCAATGGTTCCCAAGAGAAGGAAGAGGGTGTTTGTCCCTGACAGATATTTCACATACCTGCAATACACAGAGCTTTGTTTCATTATGTGAATGTGATTTCTATTTATTTTGCTCTTGGTGTTGTATTATACATCTACAACTCGGGTGATGTTCCGTAATGGACATTTTACTTAACGTTGATCTCGAGTTAGTACTGTTGGAGTTTACCGGACTTGCAAACATCCCTTGCTCAATAGTCCTTTTCACGCAGCTAAACACGGGAGTTAAATGCATTCAGTGGCATCACAGTTTATAAGAAACAGATGTGGAATGACGGCCAGAGTAAAAGATGGTGTCAGAGTGGAATTGGCATTGATGGGTTGAGGATTTATAACAGACCAGTCACATCTTGGATTAAACTTTATTGATGTTTACTAAATGGATACAATAACAGTGATGCAAAATAATCTCAAATGATACGATTAAACAGTAAATCCATCAGTTTTTAAAAGATTTGGTGAAAGATTTTACTTGACGTATTACTGTTTGGATTTAGAGAAGTATTATTCTGTCTGAAATTATCTTTGTTGGAGCAAACCTATCCTACAAAATATTCAGATAAATTATTCAGATTATTTCCTAATCAATGTAAAGCACTTTGAGCTCTCCTGAACATGAAAGGTGCTATATAAATAAACTTGCCTTGCCTAATCTTATTCATTATTTTCTTAATACCTGTTTCCAGAGTTTATTTACAGAAATTATTTATGAATTAACTGTTTCTGGATGTTGGAGCAGGTGCCATTTTACCTGGTTGTATGAATTAAATATATTTGGTAAAGCTTGCTGTTTTACTGTATTATGTGTCATGTTTATTTGTTAGGTTGAGTTACACTTCTCCACATCTGATCTGTTAACCTGAGCACTTTTCTGTGTTTGTTTGGTTGCTCACATGGAGGTCCAACCCCACACTCCTCCACTGTGTTTAAACAGTACAGCTCAGAGGCTGTATCCCCAACACGTGGCCAGTGTAGTTTGTATTTCCTCTTTGTGTGTGTGCATTTTGGCTATTTTCTGCGTCTGTGTGCATGGGCATGTGCCTGGCTGCCCAAGCTGAGCGTAATTTATTCTGTCATATATAGGTTAACACTACTCCATAACGTACTCAGCCAATCAAAGATGGGCAGTGGGTGGAGGACACCCCGTGGCCCCAGGCTCTAAGGCAGCAGTGCCAATCGACAGAACTGACGGACCGGCTTATTGACTGGCCGTCTGGCCGGCATGCTGACTAGTTGTCTGCCTTGCTGGCTGTTGAGCTGGCTTTGGCTGTCTATCCCTAATCTATTTGTGCATTTAAGGTGTTAGATTTACCGTATCAGCAGGATCAAAGAGGGGGGAGATAATAAGTGGAATTTTTTACAGCTGTATCTGTCTTAAATCCCTGTGCTTGCCTTCTAATCCACAACGTGCCAGTCTACCCTGTGCCTTGTATGTTTGGCATTAAAAGTGCTGTTGTGGCCGCCATGTTCTCATCTGACTGGGGTGATGATGGTGATGATGATGATGATGGAATGTGTTTTTTTGACTTGGCATTTCTTGCTTTTCTCTCACACACATTCACCACACTGCCCTGCTCGCCCTGATAGGATTACAGCCTCCTCGGTGCTTTTTAATTAATGGGTTAAATAGACCCCCTGCAATGGACCATGAGATGTTGTGTGAAGGGGTGTGTGTGTGTGTGTGTGTGTGTGTGTGTGTGTGTGTGTGTGTGTGTGGTTATTAAGTGTCCTTGTGATTAGCATAAATGTGCTGGTGAATTTGGGTGGAGGTTGATCAAAAGAGTAATTGACGCATCTAAACTTTGGTGAGTCGATCTGAAAGAAGTTTTCCATTTAAAACAGGAATTTTTCCTTAATGTATTAATGTAACAAATTTTTTTAAGATATGACATTTATTATTTTTAAGATAATTTCAGTTTTGCTAAAGTAATGGTTTATACCATTCTGTGTATGAACCAGGATTGCTTATGTTCATATTTGTAATTTCTGTAACAAAAATGGAAAACATGTTAAAGTAATTATAAAAAATTCTTTCAACCAAATGTCCCATGTGACTATAAACTCTGACGCAGAGGAAAATACTGCAATTCACCTTTGACCTCTTCTCTCCAACAGAAAGGGGTAGAAAAAGCATGAAGAGTTTAGGTTTTCTTGTTCCTTTTTGGTAAATCCAAAGTTGTCTGAGACTGCTGTTGTGCCATTTTTGATTTCCAGAGGGCAGATGCAAGCACGCACACACACTGTGCTACACACTGCATGCATGCATTCATAAGCAATCAGGACCCTCCTACCCTACTCAGAGTGGAGGAGGGTTGTGGCTATTGACCCTCAATGTAGGTCATTGGATGTATACGTTCAGAAAATTGAAGTGACTATCATTAAAAAAAGGAGCTCGTTGTGGTGATCTGAAAATGTGAAGTACATGAATACTTTCCTATAAAAAACAAACCTTCTACTAGGAATTAATTGCAGATAGTTTGCAGTTTGCAGTTACGTTTTTCTTCTTTAATCATGGAAACTAAAGAATACCATTTTATATTTCCACCATTGAACTTTTTATACTTAGCCTTCACTTTACTCTGTGAAGGCTAACCTGGTACCCTGAATCCTGTCTCTTCGCTGCTCTTTCCAGCCAATAGATGCCAGTCCAGTAATGATCCTTGTCTTAGCTTGTACTGTACCGCTCTTTCTTTTCCTCACTTTGCTTCTTGGATTTGTTTTTATAAATGAACCATTTTGTGTGCTCATAACGACCAATGTCTTGAAATCCAGTTGTTGGCGTGAGGAAAGCCACAGGATATCGTAGGGCTACGATAACTCCAGGAATTTACACAATGCATGTCCCTGAACCATCAGAACAAGACAGAAATGTCGAGTTTTATGGTCAGAAAGATATTTTACTTTAAAAAATAAACTGTTAAAAATAAGCAAGAGGGGCTGGAGTCTGTAACTCGGTATCTTTCTTTAGCAGCATTGCCAGGCTTTTCAACCAGAACTGTCTGGTTTTCTGCAGCCAGGAAATGACTAAAAAGTCACATGTTTTGTCACTTATACATGCATTGGGAGACATTTTAAGTCATCTTCTAGTGATGTCTTAATTTCTGTAAAGGACACAGTTTATCTCTACTTAAAATTTGCTGATGAATTCCTGCTTATTCTCGCTCCACACACATCTTATAACCCTGTTCTGAGGTGTGTATCACTCCACACACACCTTATAACCCTGTTCTGAG
>JBAMHV010000017.1:19943905-19966948 GCA_037177535.1 Pseudomugil gertrudae
GTGTGTGTGTGTGTGTGTGTGTGTGTGTGTGTGTGTGTGTGTGTGTGTGTGTGTGTGTGTGTGTGTGTGTGTGGTGTTTGTTGTAGAGGACTAGTTAAACAGACAGTGCTCCTCTGTAACAGAAACACACCACCCTTTAAAAAAACATATCAATATAGATACATGAACATACAGTATGTAGTGTATATAGTGTAGACCTTGCCTTGAATTATATTTACTCCACTGTGTTTCTGTTGGTGTGTGAGAGCATCTACTGGCTGCTGGGAGATCAGTTGAACTGTCTCTCTTTTAATAATACATCATTTAGATGTAGACAGTGGAGCAGGATGCAGAGCTCAGTACAGTTATTTGGGAATATGTCTGTTTTTTTTCTTTAAAATGTTTGAATCAGGAGAAAATGTTTTAGAAGCACGAGAGGTTAAAACAAATAAACATGTTTACTGGTGATCACTGGGATATCGTATTGCATGACACATAAAAATATAGTGAGTAAAGATATAACATTGTTGTGGAAAGCCTTTCCTAAACAGTACATCATGCAATCAGTCTAAATATCTCTGTGGGATGGAAGAGGAGCCAGTGTTTAGAAACCTGGAAATCCGGCTGGAATCAATAATGCAGCAATGGTAGTGTCAGGGTGGGGGGATGGAAAGATGAGGAAGATGAGGCAGATCTATCCTGTATGAGGCAGATCATGAGGCGGATCCATCCTGCATGAGGCGGATCCATCCTGCATGAGGCGGATCCGTCCTGCATGAGGCGGATCCGTCCTGCGTGAGGCGGATCCGTCCTGCGTGAGGCGGATCCATCCTACATGAGGCAGATCCATCCTACATGAGGCGGATCCATCCTGCATGAGGCGGATCCGTCCTGCATGAGGCGGATCCGTCCTGCATGAGGCGGATCCGTCCTGCATGAGGCGGATCCGTCCTGCGTGAGGCGGATCCGTCCTGCATGAGGCGGATCCATCCTGCATGAGGCGGATCCATCCTGCATGAGGCAGATCCATCCTACATGAGGCAGATCCATCCTGCATGTCTGGAGTGAGAAAAAGTGATGGAGTTACAAACCTTGTTTATATGATTTGTCACAGTTTCTTTTCTTTATATTTACTTTAAGATCCTGTTTCACATTTCACATGTGTGAAATGGACATGATCAGATAGCTTGAATACAGAAAAGATTGATGTGTGGAGTTAGCCATTTCAGCTGTCACATCTTCAGTAGAGCAGTGAAAGCTTTATTTTTATTTTAAATGTTTTAAAATGCTCTGTTTGTTACATGTGGCATGCTTAGTGTGATGGTGATTACTGATGTTCCTGCAGCATCCATCATGTTTTATGTGTGAAAGCTAAGCCATTGGCAGCTTATCCTAAAGGGGTATTAGGCTACAGTAGTTTAGCTTTATTAGCCTTCAGCTAATCCTCCTAGCAAGTCATTGCCACCATCCCTCGTGACTCTTTTTATTAAGATGCTATAATATGAAAATCTACATGTTATAGTTCTACTGGAAACAAATGCAGATTGAACTTGTTGATCCTTTTTGTATTAATTCATTGTTAGGTGTTTTAAGTGGTCTGCAGAGAAGACATGTTGGTGTTTGATTTGCATGTCCATTAAGCACCCATGCTCACTTTAGTTCCACTCAGTCTGTCTTTTTAAAACTCCTAAAAACAGATGCAGTGTCTATTTTCAAGCATGAACCCATGAAATCCTGTTTTTATTTCCATTAGCTTCATTACTTCAACCGGAGTCACGCATGGACATGAGTTGCATGCATGTATCACAGGCTTGTAGTGATCAACAGAGTTTTCTTTTGTTTATCTGGTGACAGAAAACAGCTTGTCATACTAGGCTTGCATTGCAAACACATGCTTCTGTTGAAGGGACAGGTGTGAGTGTGACTTAACGTCGCAGTACTCAGAAGTGAGACAGGTGGGGAGTGTGTATCTGCGTTTATGATGCAGCTGTACCCTCTCTATTTTCATAATTCTCTAAAAGCTTTAAATATGGCAGCAAAATCTAGTTTGTAGTTAGCTGTTCTTCTGTTCAATATATAACAAATTAATTTGACAGGTACATTACTTTTTTACTCTGAATGTTTAAAAGCTTAAACAAGAGACCACTCAAAGCTTCAAAGCTTTAGAGTGTCAGCTTGATAGCTACCTTTAACGTGGATTTTAACTTCTTTACTGATTTAGCCTGAAGCAGCTGTCATGACTTCATGGTCAGCTGGCTGTTAGGCACACCAAATGACTCTGAGACACCAACTGTGCTGTCTGAGCAACACTGAGACGGGCTGACTCAACAAGCGATACGTAGAATAATAAGTCTTTTATCAAATCGTAGTTTTGTCATTTCTTCCTGGATATGCCTGAGATTAGTCATCATTGATTCATCCTTAGTTACCACAAGGATCAGGCTCCTTTTTTGCCATCTATTATTATTTCCAATGTATTTATGAAGTTTTAAAATTAATCTAAAACTTACTGTAAAACATGATAGTACATTATTATAATTTTAAATTATATTTCTCCTTTAGAGATAAAAAAATATTTGAATTAGATTTTATTATTTTCATTGTAAAGTTTTTTTATATTTGTTATTGGGAAGATCATGTGAAAGATAGCAACATAACCTCTCCTTTTATCTATTACTTATTTACCATTTTTAGAAAGCTAAAGCAACTGAGTTGACTCTTCTCATAACCATAATAATTCTGCACCTGACCCAATAACAGGACTGACTTTCTGATTTAATCTGACCTTCATCTTAGTTTGGATTGGTTTGTCTATTTTCTCGATGTGTGTGGAAATATAATCATGTAGTGAAATGTTGGATATTATAATCTATGCCTTGTTTTCTAACATAAAAAATACAGATTCTTTACATATAAAAGATACTCTTTTACATCTCTTCTCTCATATTTTGCTACTAGCTGCTTGAAACTGGATGTAAAAGATGCACTCTGCTCCACAACATCCTTTATAAGCTTGTCTCTACGCCTGTCACATCAGACAACCAACTAAAGTTTAGATAAAAGCTTTAACTCTGCTGCAAACCCCTGATAAGGACTATCATTCTGAATTCATGAAACACAATACAGGGTTGATTCAGCTTATCTGACCAAAACCTCCAACTGCTGGGAGATGCCCCCCCTCTTTTTTACCTCTACGATGAGGTAATGCATTATGTTTAGGGCAGATGGTTGCTTAAGGAGGGAGACTTCTACAAAACCCCTCATGTATACAAGTCTCTTTGTCATGAGGCTAGCAGTAACAGTACAGAGCAGTTATACTGTAGGGTAGGATGAGTTTAAGCTACCTCTTCATCATGAAACTTTAAAGCTGCTTGAAAGGTACTTTATTCTGTAATGGGATGCTTTTATGGTGTTTTAATGCAGTAGAAATGTAGAATATTTTCCAGATGCTTGTGGAGGTATTATATAGCTCATTATAGAACTAACTGGTTGGCTTGAACCAATATGAGAGATTTAACATGTGAATCTGCAGAAAATTGCTTCTATTTTTCATCACAGGAGAAAAACTGGGCTTTGTGTTAATGTGAAAGGGCTGCACGGTGGTGCAGTGGGTTAGCATTATGAGAGCGCTGGTTTAAGCCTCGGCTGGGGGTCGGTCCCAACAGTGACCTTTCTGTGTGGAGTTTGTATGTTCTTTGTATGTTCTTCCTGCTTTGGTATCGTGGATTCTCTCCGGGTACTCCGGCTTCCTCCCACTATCCAAGATATTGGTTATTCTGAATTCTCCATAGGAATAAATGTGTGTGTCTTTCTGTCGAACCCTAACCCTGCGATGGACTGGTGACCTGTCCAGGGCGTACCCTGCCTCTCGCTCGCTGCTGGGATAGGCTCCAGCTACCCGCGACCCTGAATTGGATAAGTGGTTAAGAAAATGGATGGTTAATGTGAAGACAGAAGATTGTGTTGCTACTTTGAGAGAATTAACATACTTTGATAGGCCTTTAAGAAAAATTAGACACACCTGCTGTGTGTCAGTGTGTGCCCATATTCATTAGTGTGTGTGTGTTTGCTTCCTGATTGTAGTAAAATGAAGTTTAGTTACATTTTGGTTTTCTTGACATGTGAATGCATGAGCTCTGTAACCCACAGCAGCATTTAAACCCACAGTGTCGCTTTGCTGATAACTCACACACATACACACATAATGTGCACAGTACAGCACCAGTACTCTGGTATTCTTCTACCTGTCTTTGTAAATATATTCACACTCAGGTCAACGTAATGATTTAGTTTGAAACATTTACCACTTCTCTCTCTTTCTGACCCACTTCTTTCATATCTGTGTCTGTGATAGGAAACTCTCCAGCAGCTGGTAATGATGCCGCTACCTAATGTTCTCGTGTTGGGTCGAAACCCTCTGTCTGGTAAGTAACCGCCCTAAACAGTAACACCATTACATGTATTAATATGTTCATCACAGTTGTACATTATAATGTGTCTACTCAGTGCAGTAAACATGCAAACAGTTCAGAGACAATGTTGTTGCACTAAACTTTATCATCCTTTAGGATGGAAGTATATCTTTCTGTACTTATCCAGGTTTTTGGTGTTGTGTGGCTCTTTAAGTGTAGAGGTTCTGATCTTGTTCCTCGCCCTCGTTTCATAACATTTATTCAGAACTAATGACATAAGCTTGAATAGAAAAAAAGTTTCATACTGTGTTTATGTTTACGGTGACGGGATATGGCCAGATTAATGTGTTGCTTTCAAAGACGTAACTAAGTTTTTTTTTTCCTTTTGTAGCACTTAAAAGCATGGTTCATAAATCTCCTGTTCACCACAGACCAAAGCTCTGTAGAGCTCTATTACTTTTAGGTTCATTTTGCAGCAAACCATTGACATGCTGAACCCAGCTAAGCTATTCGATATGTCTGAGCGACGTTAAAGCCACTGATGCAGTGTCAGGTGTTTGAGTGTTGTGAAAAGCTTGACCCATACAGCTCCAAGTGCAACTTGATATTACATTATGAAGCTGTTAAATGGAATATAACTAGTAGCAGTGACGTGATATTAAATATGCTTTCTCAGCTGTTTGTGGATAAAAGAGGACCAGGTCTTGAATGTGAATCATCCACACAAAGCTTCATAGTCTCTGTATGCATCAAATAATCATCAGCTCTTTAAAGGCGATTGTTTCCAGACCCAGCTTAGAGATGTTATTGAAAGATGTATGTACCTCTTTAAGCAAATGAAATGGGCCTTTTAATCCCAGTCCCCCTTCAGCTGGCTTTATCACACATTTCATCGCAACCATTCCTCTTATACGGGGTTTTCATCACTTTTTATTGACCACGTTTAACTCTTTGATTTTCATTCACCCCTACCCGCATGAAGGGTAAACAAACGAACAATACAAGCTACAAGAAATATGCACACATTTGTATGCTCTGATCACTGGCAGCACATTTTAGGACTCTTACAAAGCTTTTTATTTGTATTTGTTAATCCCTCTCAGTGCTGCTACTTATTATAACTCTATGTTATCGTTGTGACTCCCTAAATGCTGAACCCTTCTACCATGCTGCCCATCTACCTTGTTAAACCATCCCTTGTACAGAAGCACTGTGGCATCATGGCATCAGGCAGGTAGACCGGAGCAGACAGAAACCATTAGACAGCATTGTTGAAGGTCTGTTTTGGCCTTTACCTTGTAGCTTGTCAGATAATCAGTCAATCAGCGAGTCAGAGCAGTGGTGGATGAGAAGTGTGGCTCATCAGTTCAGTGGCTGCCAGCTGAAACTCATCATCCATGTGGCTTTTATTATGCTCTCATTTGGGGGTAGGGGACAACTCTGCATGTGTGTGAGTGCATGCACGTGTGCATTTAGTTGGCAAATGGGGGAGGGGTGTCTTCACTACAGTGAACAGTGGGAATGCTATATATTGCCCCCCAAGGCTCTGAGCCAGCCTTGTCTGGCTTGAACAAACATGCACACTGAGATGCACAGTCTCCTGTACATGTAAGTAGTGGTAAAATCCTACACACATGTCGGAACACACATGCACCGAGTAGCTCCTTTTGTTTAGTCTGTCTTAAATCCTGTTTATTATCAGCTGTGATCTAATGATATTTCCTTTAGTGCCTGTCAGAGCTCATTGCTGTCTTGTTGACTAACTTGTAAATATTTTTACTGAAAGCATCCGAAGGCTTACTGTGTGAATATAGTCTGTTACTAAATGCACACAAACTGTTACATGGTTCATGACCTAAAAAGTTAAATGTTTGCTCATACCACCAGATACACTCATACATTTTAAAAATATGAATGCGTTATATAGCAAGAATATTAGAGATCTAATGGCAACGAAGAGCTGATGGGAGCAAAAACTTGCAAGTTCAGTTTTGTAGTTTAGGTCAAATATTTATGTTTCTAACTGTTTTAACAATGCAGTGTCTTTAAGAGACACATGAAGAGATAAAACTTAACAAAGAAATGAAAGAAAATGTGTTTTAGGTAAATCTGTGCTCCTTATGTAAAGGCTGTCTGGGATGTGCATTCCTGTTTGTAACACTGAGATCAGCTCCAGGCTGTTTTTAGTGACACTGTCTGGTCTTACAAAGCACAAATGTCCTAAAATAATCTGAAAGTAAGATTCAACCAACCTTTCCTCTGAGGCAGGCTGTGAATACACTGTGGCACGCTGTCAGCACAATATCAGATTGCATGTACTTGTCTGGTCACTGGCACTGAGGCCATCGGGTCCTGAAAGCATCTATTCATCATGGCAGAAGAGTGTGTTGTAGCAATAGATTACACATGAACACAAGTTTTCTTCTTTCTTCTTATTCACATCCTCAAACACAAACTGACAATAGTGTTGCAGGTCAAAGGGTTAGTCACTGTCCTCCTGACCTTTTTCCTTCCTGCAAGAGGATAAAACAGGGAGGGATGAAAGAGGGTGGAAAAGGAAACTCAGATGTGTGAATTTCTCTGCGTACACTGGAGGCATAAATGATTTGGAACAATGTTAAAGGAAGGAAGGAAGGATGGGTGTTGCACAGAGTAGGTGAATTGATGAAGCGAGTGTGTAAGATGGGGGGAAGGAGTAAAGATGAGGCCAGCAGATAGGATGACACCTCCTTTAAGCCTGCTTGCTGCTGGAGGGAGATTTCTTCTATTTTCAACCTCGCCTCCCGTCTCCCTCCTGCTACTCTGTCTATCACTTGGTTTCTCTTTTTATGTTTGTGATGCTTCCCTCCTTTTTATTTTTCTTTCATCTCTCCCTCTTGTCCTTCTCCTCTACCTGTATGAATTATTTATGCTGTGAGGTTCCTTATCTTTTCCTGTAGTGCTCCAAAAGCTTTGCTGGGCTGAATCCCCTTCCTGGAGGGATTTAGTTCTTATGGCTCTAATAGAGAATTATTAAGCCATGCTGCTGTTGGAATTAAGTTTCATCTACTGCTGCCTTTTTACGCTCAAATCCGCTCATTCTGTTTTATATCATTTAATTCTATATCACAATGCATATGCTGATGATTGGTAAGGCCATATTATATTTTTCTCTTTTATTAGCAGACTGATTAACTACTGGTTAATACCGAGTCTCTGTTGTTGGGAAAAACATATTTTTCAGTGATTACACTGTCGAGTCATTACAAGTCAAAGATGCAGTGAGAAGAAAATCATTCATAAAGAGCAGCTCTTTCCATATTCCTGTGATTTGTTGTGTAGTTCTGTTATTTACCACTTATAGTGCGAGTCCCATCTTGACCATGTGGAGGTATACGCTCTCAACAACACATTGATTTGGACAAATCTATTGATTTCAGGAGGAATGAGAGAAGAAATTGATTTGGTTGTGTGGAGGATGTGTGAAATGGAAGGATAGATTCCGTCAATGTGGAATACCGTTTTGGGAAATTGAACGATCCCAAAGGGACGACAGCGTTGATCTTTTAAACTAAGGGTGCATTCACATCAGGGTAGTCCGCTAGATGATCACGATATTCTGAGTTTCAACTACAAGTTGCAACAGAACCAAGATTATGTTCACGCTGTGCTTCTTAAATGAATCGTAGCTTTTTAAAAACTGTTTCACTGTCCAGTAAGACCACAAGGAGCTGCACCAGATCCCAGAGATCTGGGTTGATTATGTTTGAATTCTTTCACATCTGAGCGCAAGCTAAAGCTACAATGAGCTAAAGCTACAATGAGCTAAAGCTACAATGAGCTAAAGCTACAATGAGCTAAAGCTACAATGAGCTAAAGCTACAATGAGCTTAAGCTACAATGAGCTAAAGCTACAATGAGCTAAAGCTACAATGAGCAAAAGCTACAATGAGCTAAAGCTACAATGAGCTAAAGCTACAATGAGCTAAAGCTACAATGCTCTTTGTGCATCTGAAACAGATCGAACCGGTCATTTGCTTCTACCCCAGACTAATCTGTCTTTTTGAGTAAACTGACTAGGATTCAATAGAAAAGGGTCGTGTGACTGTACCCAAACTATTTTATCATTTCTACGCTGTATTTATTTTAAATGAATCTTTTTAAAACCATTTTTGTAAGGTTACAATTAAGTATTTAAGAATTGCAATCTTGTGTTTTTTATTTAAGTTAAACCAGTTTCTGCTGTAACTGCTGCCTGGGCCACACTACGGGTTGGCTTATCAAACACATGCACACCCTGATTTTAAATACAGAAAATGCACATCTTATTACAGACACAGATGTATGCACTAAATATTTTACCACTCAGTCAGTTTAACACACACACACACACCCACACACACACACACACACACACACACCACCTGGTTTGCTGTTGTTCGGCACCAAATCCCTGAGATGAGCTCAGGCCTGTTGAGCAGACAGACAGCTGTTTATGGGTTTCAGCCGTTTCTGCCAGTATGTCCTGACATGTGCAGGAGTGCCGAGGTTCCTCCTGCCAGCCGACTGCACTGAAAACAGCAGAGGAAGGGATTTAACAACCTAAGAATTTATCTCATTGGAAAAAAATGTGGGAAAGATGGAGGATTTATTCCTGTCATGGCCGTATGTGACCTTCTTAAGTGAGAATAAAATGAAAATTTATTGCATTTATAAGATAAGTGAGACTCCATCTGTGGAGGAAAGATAAACCCGGATTGTTTTATTACTGTAATTAGAAAAATGAAATTATTTATTTCCTCCTTCAGAGAAATTCTGATTGTGATGATGCTTCAGATAAATATTTGCACTGCAGTGTTTAAAAAAAAAAACCGGTTGGAGTTTGTTCACTTTTCTAATCTATCAAAACTCATTCAGAAATATGCAGCGCTGTAAGTGAGAGATGCTCATGGACAAAAAGTTAATTTCTTCTTATTTGGATTGTCTTTTTCTTTTAGAACAAGGTCTGGAGGAGATGAAAAAACTATTGCTGCTCCTACTCGGTTGTGCTGTCCAGGTAAGAGCCAGCCACGTTTCTCTGAACCATAAACTGTGATGGATGGAGCCTCTGTGACGTGACCCATAGGTGTATGAAGAGCTGAACTGTAGCTCAGTGAGAGCTTTTCACCATCTTGGCAGCGTCACTCGTGTAGTCGCTCTCTGAAAATACATAAAGCTGAGAGGTGATCTGTGAGACCTATCAAACTCTGGGCTACCTATAGCTACGAGCTAACTAAGCTACCCCGAAACTGAGTGTTAAACAGCTGTAGGTAGGCAGGCTAAAGCTAAAGTACATTGTTAGTGGGTAAAAATCGTGGTTGTGCTACACTATGATGGATATTTGATACCTGTCAATCAAAAGGATATTTCCGTAATGATGACAAATTTTAAGATAATATCTAAATGAGTTATAAAAATTCACCCCTCACAGTTACCATGAAAGTAAACTTGACTTATTAAACCTAAAATGTCTTTTACCAGGCTGTAAACATGTTTGTGCTGTAACGTTGGGCTTTTTAATATGGGAGTCTACTGGGATTTTCTCCCAGCGTTCAACATTTTATACCTTATAATTGTTTCAGTAAGCTGTAAATGAATCCACCTCATGATCCCAGGACAAATGAACAAAAATACTTTAGAAACATTTATTACTTCAACAAATTGAATTTTAGAAGAAGCATCTCACTTATTTCAGGCTCTATTGTTTTTTTTCTTACTGAAGAATAAATTGGGTCTTATTCTGTTAGCCAAATACCAAATGAATCATAAGAATCTCTTAGACAAAATCACTGACCTTTTACCAAATGTGCTGTTTATTACTCTGTTAATGCATCCATGCAATCTATTCTAACTTAACGTGTGCACATTTCAGCTTTGCATTCTGTATATTAAAGCTTTTCTCATCACACTGGGAACATTTGCTCAGATCTTTGGTAAATTTTAAAGATTCACTGAATTTTTTTCTTTATATTTTTGCCCCTCAGGAACAGGAAATTATTTTGTCTGACCCAAAAGATTCTTCTATTTTAAGATATACCTACATTTCTGCTTGAAGCTACTGCGTTCTAGAAACCTTTTTACCACATCAGCTACTTTGCATGTGCACTGTTAATCTACTAAACTCCTCTTGACCCTTATATTTTAACCCAAATATCCTAAAACTTCACAGATGTAGCTTCAGCCTTTATTTCTCCTTTTTTCTGCTTACAGTGTGAGAAGAAGGAAGAGTACATTGAGCGTATTCAGACTCTGGATTTTGACAGCAAAGCTGCCATAGCCTCCCACATCCAGGAGGTATTTATCTGTAATAAACAAAAGTTATGTTTAGTAATACTTGGATGAACTTGGTGGATATGTTTTGTCACTGAGGCTAAACTTTATTGATGATTGTTCCTTTTAGGTTACTCATAACCAGGAGAATGTGGTGGACCTGCAGTGGTTGGAAAGTGGAGAAATGCCTCCTGAGGATATCGACACCCTGTCCAGAAACCTGGCGTTTCACCTCAAACGTCTGGTGGATGAAAGGGATACACAGTCAGAGGTAATGGCATGCTCTACACACATCGTTCAAAGTGTTTTAATAAAAATCTAATAATAAATTATTAACCTTTTTTAGCAGTTTGCTGGAAACATTGATGTTTTTTTAAGCTTACCACAAGAGAGCAGCTTCAGGAAGGAAGGGTTGAAACTGTTAACTGTCATGGATGGGGGGCATGTGTTTGTGTGTTTAACTTTAACTACATGCGTCATTTGATAAATTTCCAACCCATGGGGTGCAGATCTTCATTACTGATATAGCAGATTTTCCCCTGCATGTTCTAATGGCCTCCAGATTATCAGTGAATAGTCCAGCCGCTCTTAGTTAAAATCCCATTTCCTGTTGAGGGCAATAGATCAAAACAGGCAGCGTGTGAGGTTCTGTGTACTTTTTTATCCCGATGCCTGCATTAAGCATGAGGTGGTGTTAAAATCTATGGAACACAGCTTGATCCAGCTCATGTATGTAACTTCTTACCATTGCTTTTCCAACCAGACTATAGTGGAGCTTACTCAGGAGAGAGACTGTGTGCAGCTGTCTCCACTGGTTCCCTGTTCAACACAGTCTCCTGGTGACTCTCCCAGTATGAGGAGGACAGAAAGCCGACAGCACCTCTCTGTGGAGTTGGCTGATGCCAAGGCCAAAATCAGACGCCTTCGGCAGGAACTGTGAGTGCTACTGCTTATCGGCTTGATCAGCAATGATTTTAATTAAGCTAAAGAAACTGAAACAAACAGCTGTAAACAGACCTCTGCAAGTTAGGATTAGGTTGTCTGGTAAAAATCATCTTTATTTCTTTTTTTAATCACTAAATGTTCTTTTATTGTCACACTTTGACCTTAACTGTTAACTAAGAAGATAAGGTGATGTTAGGTCATCAAGGCCATATTTTCTTTTGTTTTCTACTTTATCATCCCTTGTTTCATCCGTAATTGAGTCTTTTTTTTCCATAGATTAAAGCTTTGTTGTAGAAAACACATATTTTCCATTTTACTTCCTAAAAATTAATCTGACATCATTTTTATTCTTTCATTTACTGCTGGTCACTCAGACATTACCTCCCTTTTTTACTTTGGTAAAACTTAAAACCAGGATTTAGGTTAAGGAGATTCTTTACAGAAAACATGAAGAAAAATAAAAGTACATAAAAGTCAAGCTGAAAAGTTTGATAAGACAGAAAAAGCTTAAACAGATGGAGATGTTACAGTGTGAGAAATTAAGTGGTTGTTTTGGGAGAACAGCAGCAAATAAGTTTTAACCTTGAGTTAAAAGCGTGAGAGTTTCAGCAGGTCTGCACTGTACTGGGAGTTTGTTCCACACATCAGGAGCATAAAGTCAACACTGCCTCCATGTTTAGGAACACAAAGTGGACTGGATCAGATCTGGCTGGATGAATGTATTTAGGACATAAAATATTCAGTGCTTTACAAAGTAACAGCAGGGTTTTGAAGCAAGCCAAACTTAATATCTAACTTAGCAGTTTGGTATTGTTATGGCGATGGTATGTTATGTATATGAAATCGCCATAACAATATCTTATGGTAAAGCAAAGTTTTTCACATCTATCAGATCCCTTTTCTTTTTATTGGGTTCTAATTAATGATCAAAATGGTTAAAGTGGATGTTGAAGTAAAAATGGAGGTCAGGTCACGCAGCTCTGTAGATGGATCGAATGAAAAGGTCTTATTCTCATCACTGAGATCAGCAGGAATCTAATTGTGACCTAATTTTGTGATAATTTTATCATCAAGCTCAGCAGGCTTATTGACACGAAGGAGGGGATCTGATTTCCAAACTGGAAGTCCATCCATCCCTTTAAAACATATCAGTGACATAATGCTGGCTGTTAAATGCTGCACATGTTGCTGTCTATCCCTATGTGGATAATAACCACTTTGAAGAGGAAGAAATCATTTAAAAGTGCAGGAAGAAATATTTTAGAAGTGGATTTTAGTGATTTATTTGTTTTAGACTTTGTTTTGCCAAACATTATTCCATTATTGGCTCTAACAGGACTTTATATTCAGTTTTCTTTGTCAGAACATTAGTATGTATGGGGGCTGTGCAGAGGCCTGAATTATGGCTAATTCAGTAAGGATCTGTAGACATCCTTCTCACACTCCCCCCAACCACCACGCACACACACACACACACACGCACACACGCACACACACACACACACACACACACGCACACACACATAACAGCAACTGTTAAAGAAAATCTGTTGTACGATGGTTGCCATAGCATGATTTACTTGTTTTTGTGACATCTGTGGTGGATTTATCATGTGATGTTGTGGACAAAGAACAAAAAAAAGCATTTAAGTCTTTATGTTTATGTAGTCTGGTCACATGGCTGCTGTTTCTTCTTCTGAGTCAGATTAGGAGTGTGTTGTGACTGTGGGTTCATGCACAGATAGTGTCTCAGATGTGGATCTGTGTGTCTGCTGTGTGGTCTGAGCCTGAGGGAAACCGGGTCAGAGTCGGGGGGCTTGGCCCTCTGTTCCCACAGTGGTCTGTTTGTTCATGTTTCTACTAAAGCCACTCATTTTCTCCCTGTGTTAAAGCTTCCACATACTAAGTTAATCCCTATTAAATGCATTTAAAGCTGTTGGTACATTGTTATGCTGTAAAGCTTTCTGTGCTATTTTACTTAAAGTTAATTAGTTTTAATGGTGTGTGTCTGCCAGATAACATTTTGGAGCATTTAGTTGCAAAAGTGAACATTTTAAAAAGGCTTGGATCATTTTTAGAGTTTATTTTAAATTGATGAACAGAAACTAGAGCTATGCAAATCATTACAGATATATTCTTCATTCTAAGTCCTTCTGAGCTTATAGACATGTGACTGATGCCTGCTTTGATGTCAAGAGATCATTACAAGTACAATTCTCTCTGTGAAGAGAAAATTAACACAAAGTTAATGTGCATCTTTTGTTCTTGTCAATCATTTTATAGCTCTTGTCAGATCTTGTAGATACATTGCACCTTAAACCATTGTAAACAGCCTACTAAAACTAAAATAAAGTCAATTGAACGTGCTAGAAGATCTGTGTTTATGATTTTGAAAAGACATGTGGTAACAGGGAGAAGCTGTATAGCTGGAGGGGTGAAACAAGACGTTAATGGGTAAAAGTAGCTACACCCTGCTTTAATACTGTTTTCACTTTACAAAAAATACAGGAGGAAGAAGAAGATAAACAATGGAATGAAAATAAGACTTAAAGAATCGGATGTGTTGGTTTATTACGATGGACTGGGAAAGTCCAGAGAGCTGTAGTGTAATAGAGCATTAGATGTTCAGTGTAGTGAGTTCATGCAAACACATGCAGACACAGAGGAGCATCTCAGGAATGCAGTTGTTTTCATGTGACACTCTTCTTTTTAAAGTTGGAGCCATCTGCAGTCACAGAGGCAGCAAATGTTATGCTCCCATGTTTCACTGCACTTATTCCAACCAGGAAAACACTATTAAAGATTATATATCTTTATATAACACACATTATGCTGTATTTATTTATATCTATATATACATTTATATACTGATTGTAGTCATTTCTTCTGCATTAAGGAAAAAGAAATGTTTTAGCCTCGGAGGTTTTTGCACATGTTAACGATTGAAGTGGTCACAAGATTTTTCAGATTGTTGTGGCAGTCGTGTGTGTGTGTGTGTGTGTGTGTGTGTGTCAGAGAGGAAAAAAAGGAAACAATACTGTCTCATAGAAATTAAAAAACAGAAATGACTGAAAAGATAAAGAACTTTAATGATACTTAACACAGGAGTGGCTTATACTTTTTCTCCTCCTGATTAGCCTAATAAATATTTTTCTTTCCTAATTTTCTTTTTTAATTTCTTTATTAAATTTGAGTGGTACTATTTTAAAGATTTATCACTTAGACCAACAGGTTAAGTTTCTTTAATTTATTTTAATTAACAGCAGTTATGCTTGGAAGACCATTAAATATAATATATTCCTGTTGCTGTTTTACAGAGAGGAAAAGAGCGAACAGCTTCTGGACACCAGGCAGGAACTGGAAAACATGGAGGTGGAGCTCAAGAGACTTCAGCAAGAGGTAACACCAACACTGCAACCGTCTCACACCCACATTCAGGCCAAACACAAACATCTAAATGACTTTATCTCCCTTCCACCTGCTCCTCAACTCTTCCTGAGTACTTTCTTACTGCAGTGTTACTAGGCTTTAATCAGCAAGCAAGAGACTTAGCTCATTAGAGGTATTAGCACTATTTTTAGTGTAGCTGCCATCTCGGATGACTTTTGATTTGGAGTGGGCAGAGATGCAAACACTGAACTCAGGAGACTCTCGGTGTGTGTATTCATGATCATTAATGAAGTGAAGAATTTCTTCTGTTCTTGATCCATTTTGTGTACAAACAAGACTGTTAGTTGTTCATAATATATTAATAAAAATATTATAGAATAGATTAATGTTCTTGTATCTGTTTAAAACTTTGTTCACATGATAATTACCTAAACTGACTCCTGTGGGGTTTGTTGTATGACTTGGTGTGTGCTTCTGAACTCCTGCAGAGCTATCAGCTGCTGTCAGACGCCCGGTCGGCTCGGGCATACCGCGATGAGTTGGACGCGCTCAGAGAGAAAGCCATACGTGTCGACAAACTGGAGAGCGAGCTGAGCAGATACAAGGAGAAGCTTCACGATATCGAGTTTTACAAGGCCAGAGTTGAGGTACACAACCGTACAAACAACCATTCAGTCTCAACACAAACGTATTCATGTTGGACGTGGATGTGACCAATATGAGGGACCCCAGCTTTCATTCATACTGAAAAATCAGACTAACCTCATATAAACTCCAAGTTAACCAGAGAATATTATTTTAAACAATTAAATCACATCAGATAATCGAATGCTGCAGAAAAAGAAAGTCATTACTAATAAGTTTGTGTAAAAAAAAGATAAATTCAGGATACAGAAGTAGCAGCTGTGCTACCTGCAGACACTGATTTTAATGTTTCCTGTAGGAGCTGAAAGAGGACAACCAGATTCTGCTGGAGACAAAGACCATGCTGGAAGAGCAGCTGGATAATAGCAGGACTCGCTCTGACAAACTTCATCTTTTAGAGAAAGAGAATCTACAGCTCAAATCCAAAATGCATGACCTGGAGATGGTAAGACTGTACTTTTATGTAGATACAGTCATTCCAGCAGTCACGTGTTCAGAATCTCTTTACCTCAATAAACCATCCAATCTCTTCTGTCCAGGAACGAGACATGGACCGTAAGCGTATGGAGGAACTGCTTGAAGAGAATCTGGTGCTGGAGATGGCCCAGAAACAGAGTATGGATGAGTCCCTGCATTTGGGCTGGGAGCTGGAGCAACTATCAAAGACACCTGAGCTCACTGAGGGTAAGAAAGGAAGCACGGTTATATGGAAGGAAAAAAAAGGGGGTTGAGTTTAGCAGCTACCCCATATGCAGACCACAACTCTTCAACTCGACCTGCCCAGGTTCCAATCCCGACCTGGGGCCACATGCCATTTCCTGTTCTCTGACCCACTGGTGAAAAAAGATCACTAGAGCCCAACAATCCTTAAAAAGAGAAAATAGGACTGATGGTGTTAAGCGGACTTAAAATGTCCACCAGTTGACTAAAGTTAACCAGGTTGGAGGCTACAGACATTTGGCAGACATGTGGTCATTGGCTCTTAATCCTGGCACCTTAGGAACTGTCTGTATCTGCCAGCCTCCCCTGAGTTTCTTTCCACTTGGTTAAGGCCTGTGCAGTAATTAATATTCAGTGGCTTCTGTAAGATAAGCTGTGCGTTTGGATAATGAGGGGTGTTAAGAGCTTTAACTAGCCAGGGATCTGGATAAAACCTCAGTGTAAGTGGGTGTTTGTTAAAAGGTGCTTTAAAAGCTTTAGGACATGGATCAAAAGGTTATGCACTAATTATTTTTTCCCTTCTCCATTTTATGTTGGACATGTTGGTTCCATACTGGTATCGCCCTTTTTTAACAGCTTATGAGGTTTTATTTCAAACCATCACATCTCAATATAAATGTGTACCTCAGTTTGTGTTTGCTGAAACGTGGATAACATTTTGTTGCTGTCATTGACTCAGTCCCACAGAAGTCTTTGGGTGAGGAGGTGAATGAACTGACCTCCAGTCGTCTGTTGAAATTGGAGAAAGACAATCAGGCCCTGCTGAAGACTGTGGAAGAGCTCAGAGGATCGGCGAGTCAGGACATCGTAATAAAACTGGCCAAAGTCAACCAAGAAAACCAGAAACTGAACCACAAAGTAAGAATCAGTCAGAAATGATCAATTTACATTTTTAATCTCTCCAAAATGTTCCATTTTCTTTAACTCACTGCAGTGATGAGCATCCTGCACTGGCACTGCTCCATAATGTCCCCAGCAAACGGACTGTAGACCGTTTCTCGATGTTACAATGAGGAACTAAAACCAGAGACGGGGGAAAGGGTTAGAGGGGGCTGGATAGCAGGATGAAAGCAAAGCTGTAAATCCAGGCAGCCTGTACTTCCTTTTCTTTTCCTGTCTTTGACACTTGAACGCCCCTTGCTAAGAGAAGACGCTCAGCTATTTTCAGTAACATAAGACTCTCTTTGCCCTCTAACAAAAAGCATGAAATTGTGTTCCTCTCTGAAAAAGATTGGGGACATTATTCTCTCTTTAAGGGTTTGAAGACTGGAGCTAAAGAAGGGAGCATTAAAATGGTGAAAGCAGCTGCTGGGAGGCTTGAAGCACAGAAATGATCGTATTTAATGATTTCTGTGCGAGTTTGAAATGTGTCTGAATTAATTCTCAAAGAGCTGATCATTCATTTTTTATGCTACGAATTCACAAGCGTCTCTTTTTGACTCATTCTGTGAATAATTTAAGATGATTCTGCTACTTCATCCGCTGGTCATCACATTAGTCACCAAAAGAGAAACCAGCCCCAAACTGAGCTGAGCCACCCATGAACAAAAGCTTAACGGGTCAACGTTGTTTTAAATGCTTTTCTAAACCTCGTTTTCAGTTGGAGCAGCTGGAGAGTGAACTGACGGCAGACAGAGAGTCGCTTCACAGCGCCGAGTCACTCAGTACAGACCTGATGAAGGAAAAGGCTTTACTGGAGAATACTCTGGAAACACTCAGGGAAAACTCAGAGAGACAGGTAGGTAAAAGCACACACTGATGTAGGCTTGTCTGGATTGGAAATGAAATTAAGCCTTTATTAAAATGATAATAAAATATCATTAATGTAGCAGACTCAACAGGGTTTTGAAACAAGTGATGCTTTGTATTTTATACAGAACTTTTTTATTAAAAAAAAAGTGTGTTTTCTTTATGCTAATGCTGTGATTTATTTATGCAACTGATTTAGTTTTTAGCTGAAAAGAACAAACATTAACTAGAGCTACGGCTAATGTTTTATTGACTACACAGGTTTCTGGCTCTTTGTGTCCCAAATGCAGTTGCTGATTATGTGTCTGCAGGGACTTTGTAGCTGTTAGACCCAAATCTGACACCTTTGATTAGTTTAACCATCTGATTTGTTTAAATCTGGCTTTGAGCTTCAGAGGGGAAGCAAACAGAGCCCTGTGCTCTCAGATGACCGTGGCTCTCTGTCTTCTCAGTTGTAAACATAAGAAGTAACTAATACACAGTTGCTCCAGTGGCTGCTAAAGAAAGGTCTAGTTAGACTGAAACTACATGACTTGCTCCATTCAGATGTAAAACATTCCCATTAATCCCTTCTTTAAACCAAAACTGCAACTTTAACCTGGTCATAGATCATCATTAAAGCTCTGCTGTGTGCTCTGTAGCTGAAAGGCCTGGAGCAGGAGAACAAGCACCTGGGCCAGACGGTATCGTCCCTGCGTCAGCGCTGCCAGGTGGGAGCTGAGGCTCGGGTAAAAGATGTGGAGAAAGAGAATCGCGTCCTTCACGAGTCCATATGCGAAACAACTGCTAAATTAAATAAGCTGGAATTTGAAAGGAAGCAGCTACGTGAGTAATGTGATTCTTTACAATAGATGCAGGTGTTTGTTCCTCCCCATGTGTCTACAAGAACCTGTATTTTAATTTTAATGGTATAGCTTTGAATTTAGCAGATCAGCATTCTGGCTGAAATGGCTCATTTGTGTTAAAATGCAGGTAAGGAGCTAGAAGTGATGAAGGAGAAAGGTGAAAGAGCAGAAGAGTTGGAGATCCAGCTAAATAAGCTGGAAAGGGACAATGAGAGTCTGCAGAAGAAAGTCACCAGCCTGGGAATCACCTGTGATAAGGTCTTATATGTGTCATCTAATCTTTTAAATTTTAGTAACATGAAAATGGTTTATAATTTGGATTGATTGGTTATTTTGTATATTAATTTATTGCTTATTATTATGTAGGTGTCGTCTTTAGAGAAGGAGAACACTGAACTGGAGGCGGAGGGCCGCCGTCTGAAGAAGAAGCTGGACGCTCTAAAGAGCATGACCTTCCAGCTAGAAGCTCTGGAAAAGGAGAACTCCCAGTTGGAGCAGGAGAATCTGGAGCTTCGCCGCTCAGCTGAGAGCCTAAGGTCAGCGGGGGCCAAGGCTGCACAGCTGGAAGCCGAGAACAGGGAGCTGGAGAACGAAAGGAGTCAGATGAAACGCAGCCTTGAACTGCTCAAAGCTTCGTCTAAGAAGAGTGAGCGATTAGAGGTAATGGTGGTCATAAAGCAGGTATTTTCCCCCCTGCAACAACATATCGTTTCCTCAGCAACGAGCCAGATGTTTATCCTCAGACATTTGTGTCCAGCTTTATTTTTATATTCATGTTTCTATTAAAGAGACAGAAACTAGAAGTTAGAGCTTATGTTTGTGGAAAGAAGGGGCGGTGTGTGTGTCAAAATGTGTGTGTGTGAGAGGATGATCGGGTGTGGGCTTTTAAACTCTGATGTTTTATACTTGTGTGTGAAACTTTTTTTATTTATAAATATGTATATATATATTTCAAGTCTTTGATAAAGTTTGATGCACATCAACATTTTTAGCACCTGTTGTCTCCGGTTTATATGTGGTGTCTGGTCCAGAATGTGGTGGCTGGTCCCTTTGGCTTTCTGTAGGAGTGTTCACAGCAGCAGCAGCTACGTAATTAAATATGCAGATTTAGTCATTTTATCACCACTTTAGTGTTGTTAAAGGTGAGCACAGGTGTTACAGGTGAGCTCCAAATCGTTTGGCACACATAATTGCATCTGGGAGCAGCACAACTAGTTCATGGATGATTTTGATTTCTTAATCTGGCTGCTCCTGTCCCAGGTGAGCTACCAAGGCCTAGATACAGAGAACCAGCGTCTACAGAAGGCTTTAGAAAATAGCAGCAAGAAGATCCAGCACTTGGAGGCAGAGCTGCAAGAGATGGAAAGTGAGAATCAGACCCTCCAACGTAACCTGGAGGAGCTTAAGATCTCTAGTAAACGCCTAGAGCAACTGGAGCAGGAGGTAGGTTGTAACAACCAATAATATGTACACAAAAAACACTAATTTGAGTTTAATAAATGTTCTGGATGCACTCTTTCCCTTTTCTTGAACAGAGTAAATAAAAACTTGTTAGATTGCTGCCTTACTAACACAACCTGAGGTCCTTTATTTGGACTGAACTGATTGTTTCAGACAGAATGGGGACAGTCAGACTGGCCCATTAAATGTAGCTGAGGCAGACTGAAGGCTGTTTGCAATGCAGCATTAATCCTTTCTCTGCGATCTTAAATATATTCCTAAAAGTTAAAATAAATGTTTTATATTTGGAAGCAGAATTGCTGCTCTATATTTGTTTTCTGCTGTTTTCCTGAAGGGATGAATAAGTCAGGATTATGGCTGTATGAATTATTCTTTGTTCACATTTTTTGCCAGACATGCATTTAGCATTCATTTAGAAAATAATCCAGTACATGTGTAATCCCCCTCTACCTCATATCATGCTGTCCTAACCCCAGAACAAGACTTTGGAGCAGGAAAGCTCTCAACTTGAGAAGGACAAAAAGCTTCTGGAGAAGGAGAACAAGCGGCTGAGGCAGCAGGCTGAGATCCGGGACTCGAAGCTGGATGACAGCAACCAGAGGATCTCTGCTCTGGAGAAAGAGAATCGAACCATGGGGAAGGAGATGATCTTCTTCAAGGACTCGTGCACAAGAGTCAAAGACCTGGAGAAGGAGAACAAGGAGCTGGTCAAACAGGCTAACATTGATAAGAAGACTCTGATGACACTTAGAGAGGTGAGCACAGCTGTTACAGCTTCACTAATAATGAAATATGAGACTCATGATGCACTTTTTCCTTTGTTTTAAATGTTTTCAAATGAGGGGGCAGCTGCTGCAAGATTGTAATAATCTGTTGATGTTTCTGATTAATGTGGAACATTTCTGCTCTGTTTCCCGAGTCCACTGTCAGGTTATTGTATTCTGTTTGTGTTTTCTTCTTTAAGGAGTAAGCAACCAGCTTAGAGGTTCTTTTAGTGGACTGGTGCATGCTGAGGGATTCACAGCCGTCACTTTAGATGCATCTGTCTGATGCTTAACCCTCTTTCGACAGATCTGTCGGTGCAGACAGGATGTGGCATGTACATTTCATATAATCATTACCTCCGAACCATTTAACGTATTTTAACGGTTCAAAAAGCACCAGAAAGCAGAAAAATGGATCACTTCACCTCACAGTAGTCATTACGGTAAAATGCAGGACCCCTGCACCACGACCATCCAATTACAGGCAAGATTAAGAGAGTCATCACACTCTTGTAACACATTTGTAGCGGGAGCATCAGAACCATAATTCCTGAAGTATTTGTGCGAATGAGTTAGTGGTCATAAGAGGGTTAAACTGTAGCTTGATAAAGCAGATGTAGCGATGCTGAAAATGAAACATGTACCAGTATTAAACAGTTTGTGAATGTTGATGCTTTTTCAGTGTTACTGAACTTTAATTGTGTCTCAGGAGCTTGTGAGTGAGAAGCTACAGACTCAGCAGATGAATAATGATCTGGAGAAACTGACACACGAGTTGGAGAAGATTGGACTGAACAAAGAGAGGCTTCTTCATGACGAGAGCTCAGATGACAGGTATTATAACAGGAACAGTGCTAATCTGTTATGGATCTTTTCATGACTTAAAGAAAATGTTGTGATGTGAATCACATTATAATTGGAACATAAGTTAGGTCAGTAGCTCATTTTAGTGTGAAAACCGTACCTGTAATCAGTATGTGTCTGTCTGAGCCATTTACAGAGGACTGTTGGTATTTCTATGTACTTTTCTATTTGCAGTCTATATGTTTTATGTTTCTTGCATGTTGCATGATCTAAATCTTTATGTGCAGGTTTAAGCTCCTGGAAACCAAACTGGAGTCTACTCTAAAATCGTCTTTGGAAATTAAAGAGGAGAAAATCGCTGCTCTGGAGGCCAGATTGCAGGAGTCTTCCAACCTCAACCAGCAACTTCGCCAGGAGCTGAAGACGGTCAGTTACAAAACAAACATTTTTTCCAAAACGAATATGAAAAAGAATATTCAATTCAACTTTATTTATATAGCACCTTCATGACAGTGTCATCTCAGGGAGCTTCACATCATATTTGAGCCAGTTCATCAAAATAACCTCGATAAGGGAAACCGTATGATTGCATTGAATATTGACTTGGATGCAATCCCCAGCCTGAGCAAGCATTGGGCGACAGTGGGAAGGAAAACTCCCTTATAAGAGGAAGACAAAACCTCCGGCTCAGAACCCGGTTTAGGGAGCAGAACCCGGCTCAGGGAGCAGAACCCGGCTCAGAACCCGGCTCAGGGAGCAGAACCCGGCTCAGGACCCGGCTCAGAACCCGGCTCAGAACCCGGCTCAGAACCCGGCTCAGAACCCGGCTCAGGAAGCAGAACCCGGCTCAGGACCCGGCTCAGAACCCGGCTCAGGACCCGGCTCAGGACCCGGCTCAGGACCCGGCTCAGAACCCGGCTCAGAACCCGGCTCAGAACCCGGCTCAGGGAGGGCAGCCATCCGTCTCGACTGACGGTGTGGAGAGGACAGGAAAGACAGAATAACATTTAAACAACATTAACACTGCAGTTTTTATTCAGT
>JBAMHV010000017.1:19967048-19992411 GCA_037177535.1 Pseudomugil gertrudae
TTAATGATGTCATATATCAATACAAGGATGATAAGCAGAGTGTAAAAAGCTCATTATGGGATGTCCCCATGACTGCATAACTAACATGGCTAAACTATCCCTCACTGTAAGATCTGTTAAAAAGGAAGGTCTTAATATTTATTACTTAAGATTTGTTCCATTTACACATTTAGCTAAACCCTTTGTTGTTCTTCCTCAAAGCCAAAACTTCAACCTGCTACTCGCTCGCCCACTTGAGAGCAATATTTTAACATTTTTGCCCAACAGTCGAAACTCTTCACACACTTGAACACTTAGGGCTCTCTTGGTCTGATGTATTATTGATTGATTTGCTCTTCTGCTTGTATAGCCAGTTATCTATTCATGAGACAGCATTAGTCTGAAAGATGAAACATTTCTTAAAGCAAAGCTTTAACTGAAGTCTGATTGTGGACTCCTTTGTCGTGCCGTCTCTGAAGTTGTTTTAGTCAGACTAGTCGGATCTTAGATTTCCACATGTTAGATTTTATCTTAGTGTTCTGAAAAAAGCAATAAATAAAACACATTTCATGTTATTGACTTGTTTCCTTACAGGTGAAGAAAAACTACGAAGCATTGCGTCAAAGAGAGGAAGAGGAGAGGATGGTTCAGAGCTCCCCCCCTAAAGGTGGGGACGACCCTCAGACTATGAGGAAATGGGAAAAAGAAAGCCATGAAGCCACCAGGGAGCTGCTGAAAGTTAAAGATAGACTCATTGAGGTGGAGAGAAATGTAAGTTTATGACAGCTAACATGATAATTATGTGTGTGTGTGTATATATATATATATGCTTATTTAATTCTGTGCATTTTTCCCAGAATGCCACACTGCAGGCTGAGAAAGCTGCTTTGAGGAGCCAGCTCAAACAACTGGAAACTCAAAGCTCCAACCTGCAGGCTCAGATCGTCGCTGTTCAGAGACAGTCTGCGTCCTTACAGGAGAACAACACAACTCTACAGACACAGAATGCCAAGCTGCAGGTAAATCCATCCATGTATTTTATACCGGGATACCTAACGGATCCAGATATGAAGCAAGCAGTCAGTACAACCTTATTAGTTTAATATAATTTTACCAGACTGCAGAAAACTGAAGACCTCTGAAGACCCTGGTTTCATATGTAAAGGATTTAATAACCCATTTTTATACAAACACTTGATCTTTGTCTAGTTTTTCTTAAAGAGTTGTACAGTTTTTTAAAAAATGTTTTTCTTTATAGAATAAATACTCGCTACGCTGATATGAGGGTTACAAAGAGCTAAAATATAGTTGAGGATCTTCAGGGCATTTCTCTGTATAACATAGTTATACAGGATATAAGTTATAAATGGAAGCAAAGATGCTTTCTCTGAAAAACATTGTGATACAGAACGAATACGAGGATTTTTAACCCAGAGTGTTATGCTATCCAGTCTTTCTCTGCATTACTGTGTTTGCAGGGAGTTGGGTTTCTGATCCAGTTGATGCTTAATGCTTAAGCTTTACATATTAAAAACATTAAGTAAATAATAAGAGGAGAAAAAATTAAACACCTGATCACACACACCCAAACCCACAGCACAACTCCAGAGGCACAACCTCGGTCGCCATCACTAACGAGTATTAAAATTACAAATAAATATGTGCCATGGTTTACATATTCACCGTACAGCAGCCGTGAGCAGTTTTATATGCATGTATGTGCCAGTGAGATGGTGTATGTGAGGTACACTGTCTGCAGGCAGGTGCTTGTGTGTATGCTGCAGGGGAGGAAAAACGTGTCCATTCTCAAGCCTTTAGTGTCAGAGTGTGAGTAAACACAGTAGTCATGATAGCAGAGGGATTTGAGTCTGGGAATGCTGTGACCATAAAGGAAGCATGAAGAGAGACACCTTTTCTGATGTTTTTATAGACGACACTTCAGCAGGAGAGCAGTGAAACACTGCCCCCTATAGGCTAAAACTACAACCAATTCACACATGTCCTTTATTTGATTTTAGGAGACACACAACACTCATCCATTTCCTCCCTACTAAACCTGATATCTCTGTTATCCCCTGTAGGTGGAGAACTCCACCTTGAGCTCCCAGAGTGCCGCCCTTATGGCACAAAATGCCCAGCTGCAGAGCCAGCAAAGCAGTGTGGAGGGGGAGAGAGAGGGTGCACTCAAAGAGAAAGAGGAGCTAAGAGCGACTTATGAGCTGCTTCTCAGAGATCACGAAAAGCTGGCAGCACTCCATGAGAGGCAGGCGGCTGAATATGAAGCCCTGATCGGGAAGCATGGGGGCTTAAAGACTTCTCATAAAAGCCTGGAGCAGCAGCACAGAGACTTGGAGGACAAGTGAGACTCTTCTTACCAGAGCAACGTTGACTCTTAATAATTTTATATTTATGTGGGTGTGTGCCTATCCATGCAGGTATAAACAACTCCTGCAGAGAAAGGGGGAGCTTGAGGAGCTGGAGAAAAGTCTGAAGGAACAGCAGGAGAAGATGGCACTGGAGAGCCAGACCCACCAAACAACAGCTGACCAGTGCAGACTTCTAAAAGAGGAGAATGACCGGTCAGATCAACTCGTACCTGGATTCTTTTTAAATGCCTGAGATACACATGAGCTTGTATTTAGAAATATCCTGACAAGTCCTTTTGCTCTTCCCAGGTTAAATTCTACATATCGTCAGCTGCTGAAGGACAACGAGAATCTCCAGATTGATCATAAAAACATTAAGAGCCAGTTAAACAGTGCAAAGCTGGATCAGACCAAGTTGGAGGCGGAGTTCTCTAAACTAAAGGAGCAATACCAGCAGCTGGACATCACCTCCACCAAGCTCACTAACCAGTGTGAGGTGAGGAGGACATCTCTTCTTTTGCCTTTAATCTCCGCTACAGTTCAGTCAGGTGCTCTTTAATTTAACTGTGTGTGTTAGTTGCTGAGCCAGCTGAAAGGAAACTTGGAGGAGGAGAACCGTCATCTGTTGGACCAGATCCAGACCTTGATGCTGCAGAACCGAACACTTCTGGAGCAGACGATGGAGAGCAAAGACCTGTTCCATGTAGAGCAAAGACAGTACATGTAAATCCACCGTATAAATTCTCAGATTTAGTCAGTTTGACTCAGAGATCTTCAGAGTATGATGACATTTGTGCAATCTTTAGAGACAAGCTGAATGAGCTGAGGAGACAAAAGGAGAAACTGGAGGAGAAGATAATGGACCAGTACAAATTCTATGACCCATCACCCCCACGCAGGTACAAAAAAAACCCTTTATCTACGTATGTTATTAAATCAGTCATAAATATAAGTTTTGTAGCATCCGTATGGCTCACAGGAGAAGTTCTGCTCCAGAGGAATAAGTGGAAAATAAATGGCAGTGATAGATTGACTAACTAACATCATGACTTACAGAGCTGTGCACTGCAGTACTTCTGGAACATAAATATGACCTGGAAAAGAAAACTGCATTTACATATGAAGCAGATCTGTCTCATATGCAAACATGCATTTGTTTTTGTGTTCTGGTTCTTTTAGGTCTCACTCTTTCTCCTTAATTTATTTTTACATAGGCATGGTAACTGGATCACTCAGAAGATGAAGAAGCTCATCAAGCCAAAGAGCCGGGAGAGAATGCGTTCCCTCACTTTGACTCCATCCCGTTCTGAGTTGGGAGACGGGTTTCTGATGTTTCCCCCGGACAGCCAGGATAGCTCGTCCATTGGCTCCGGCTCCAATTCGCTGGATGACACGCTCACACAGAAGAGGAGCAGCAGTGAGTACAGCAAAACATACACAAAGACAAAGATTTCAACATTCACAAATAAAAAAAGATGATCAAATATTGATGAAAGTTAAATAAGTTGTGATTATTCTTCCATGACACATAAGCAGTGTGTGGGTTTGTACAGTAAGCCTGAGTGGTCGATGGGTCTCTTTTCCTAACTGTTCCTTTGCTTCTTTACCTCTCTCTGCAAAGGGAAGAGAGGGCATCAGTCGCATGTCCAAATGCAGGGTTCCTCCAATGGTATGGCGCAGATGGGGAGGGAGGGCGGGGCTTGTGACCCAACAGTCATTTTTCTCGGGGCATGTTTTTGTGAGTCCATCATCTTTGTCACTCTGCTGTCGTAGAGGTTACAGCTGAACTGCACAGCACAAATAAATTAACTTTCCCTCTTATGCAAAACAAAAGGCTTTTTTTGTTTGAAACGCCACCAGGTGAACTTGATTTCTGACACGTGATTGGCTTTATGCACCGCTACTTTCTGAACTTAAGACAACCTTTTTGTTTCCTGAGTAATCTGGGTGTGTCTGGCCATTGCAGTCGTGGTTACTGAGGTCAGACACACCTGAATTAATCACTTTGTTCAGTAATGAAAGAAACAACGGAGCTGTTTTAAGATCAGGAAGTAGCAAAAAGTGTGTGCAAAAAGCCCATTACGCTGTTTAGAGAAGGTGCTGATGTTTCTGTATGTAAACACTGGTTATCTAAAGGTTTAGATTATTTTCAGATTAACTGCCCGATCACGTGCATTCATTTAGTTTGCACGTGAAGAATGTAAGAAGGCCAATCAGTTATTACAATATTACATGAACATAATTATTCAAACAAACCTTGATTAATGATACTTTAAAACGTGTACCTGTTATTCTGATTTATGATAGCTAACTGTAATAATGTAATCTTATTAAATCTGTCTCACTGAAAAGTATTTATTCTCAGCTAATCTCAGCATCGGTGTTAAAATGAAAAAGGCATTTTGGTATCTCTGTGGGTTTATTCTGGCTTTAAGCCCAGTTAAACAAAGCAAAGACAAACAAGAGCGCAGTCACTTGGAGGAGCAGATTGTCAGCAGTGGGGGTCGAAGCTAGAAACAACTCTGCTTTAAAAGCTTAATATGAACAGAAAAATACGGAGCTTAGAGATTAATTTGTTTTTTTGCTTTTCAATCATTCATCACGTCTAACGGTGTAATAAGTCAGTACAGAACATTTTAACGTACTTGTTCAGCTAATTAAAAATCAATCAAGCACACCTCATGTGGTTCAAATATGGATTAGACTGCTGTACCATGTGTTTGAATCTAACATGCTTATCTGTGCAGTTCACCTGTAAGTGGGACAGAAACGCTCCATCATAGCAGCATAGATATTAAAAGGTGCAATGCATCGTTGCTCACATCCATTCATTACCAGATACGTTGGGTTTATCCAGCTGTTTAACTGTAATGGGTGAAAATGTTCACTTCTTAAAAGCATAAGGTGGGGATGAAGTCTGCGAAGTCACATGACAAAGAAGGCATAGCTTTTAACCACCATGCTTATAAATACTTATCACATCTCGCACCAGTTATACTACACAATGAGGTAAAACTGGATTATTCTTTCTGGGTTTTGGGAACACTGCAGTTGTCTACAAAGCTTCCCCTGTTCACTTTCCCGGTTGCACCCTTTAATAGTTGTCGTCTTCTGTGTCTCATTAAGATGTGGTCTTGTTGTGATGTTGTGTCTAGTATGTAATGCTTTCAGATCAATTTGCATTGTAATATAAAAGGGCTAAAATCATTAACATGAGAATGTTTGCATCGTGTGCTGATAGAAGATATGGGAGTGTGTGCATTTGCATAACATTTTATTTCTTTACATGAGTTGAATGTTGAAGTCTGCCCTTAAAATTATTGTACAGTTTTTAAAGTGAGTAATTTCAGTTGCACCAAAATGTACCTGAGCTAAATTATTCTATTTAGAAGTTACAAACAGTAACAGTAATTACCAGAACACACGTAACTTAACCTATCTAAGGTCTTTTTACATGTAACTTTGCTCATATAGAGGTTGAAATGATTAAGATTGGAATACATGTTCAGGCTCATTGTAGGAGTTGTTTTTCAGCATTGTTCGTCCATCAGTGTCCAGAAGCTCAGCTCTCTCTGTACATCTTTCTTCCGGCTCCGGCTGTGTAAACGTTAACAACATCCATCTGTTCTGCCCTTTTTTCTTTGTTTTCTGCTCCACCTCCCTCGGGCTTGTTCTGCTCTTCCTCCTCTGTCTGTCTGTCTGTTTCTGGCTGCGCCCTGACAGCTATGAAAAGGTTGCCTTTCATGAGGAACAGATCCAAGGACAAAGACAAGGCCAAGGCCATCTACCGGCGCTCCATGTGTAAGACCCCCCCCCATTAGCCGCCACGCTAGCCTTTCTCTCCCTCTTATTGTCATGTTAGGAGAAACAAAGAAGGAGCGGTCACTGATGCCAGGGTGGTGGCAGTATGGTGTTTCTGTCACTGCATTTCGGTTTAATATGTAGGTGCATATTTGATGTGCAGTGCTGCCATCTGGAGTCTTTAGTTACAGAATAAGATTTATTAAGTTTAACATTTGCTACATGGTTGTTTTACCCCACCTTGCTGCATCTGGTGACATCAGTGACTTGTTCTTAACTCCTTCCTAGTTGTTGCCACGCTTCTGTCACTTCCTCCGCCGTACGTCGTCTTCCTCCACTTTCTCCTGTAGACTATCTTTAAGCCTTCACAACTGTAGTGTCACTGTGCTGTCACTGTTTGCAGATACACAAGCTTTGTAGCTCAAAGTGAAACTAGGACTTCAAACTGCAATGACTATCAGGATTTCCTCTTCTGTAAACGTGTCTTGTAGCGTCATGCCAAAGCTTAACATGAATCACTTAATGGGCAGCTTTCTCGTGTGCGTTCCATCCTGTGTTTTCTGAATGAAAGACTGTTTGTGGTGGAGGTTGCCAGATAATGGGAGAGACTGTGGGTTTGACTTTCATGGTGTGCTTGCTCCCATTCTCTGATTAAAGCATGACGAAAAAGAATCACCAAATCTTGCACTCACCATGGAGGACTTGAAATGGGGCCGTTATCATCTGTCTCACTCTCCTGCTCTGTCAGCGTGCTGCATTTCAGATCTTATTCTGACATGGGACTCATCCTGCTGCTGGTCGGAGCAGCTCTGCATGCCTTCATGCCTCTCCGCCTTCGCATACGACTATAAACAAAGTGCATAAAGACGAGCAGTGACGTTCAGATGCGTGTGGCTAAGATGGACCAGACATGCTGCCACCATCTTTGTGCACTTTGATATTCATTTTAATGGTTCTGTGTGCATGTGCCTTGCGTTCCAACAATGTAAATACTAAATGATTACTTAATATTGTGACAATCTGTTCATCTGAGTTACTTTGACCCCACATACTTTAATGTCTAAGGGGAAGCAAAATTTTGACTAAATGAGTAGTATAGAGATAAATATTCTGCTTCAGTTTGGGGTGGAATAAAATGATTTTATCTCCATTTCCATTCCTCCATATTGCTCTTCAGCCATGAACGATCTGCTGCAAACCATGGCAGTAGCCGGCGTTCCTGGGGCACAGTGGACAGGAAGCACAGAGAATCTGGACGGGCCTGAAGCTGGAGAAGCTGGTATGACTGGAGGCAGCAGGCGGAGTGGGCAGCGCAGGAAGGAGCTCGCCCTGTCCACTAACGCCATTGATTGCACTGCCCTGACCCTTCCCACCGCAGGACACAACAGAGCCAAGCATCGACTTAAAGTCAGAGGTGAAGAAGCTGAGTTTATGGTCTAATGATTTCTTAGAGTTGTAAATCTTTCTCTTCTGTTTGACTGTGCAGGTTTAGAATAGGATGAAATGTGTTAAACTCACAGTACACAGCATCTGTAGCAACTCTCCCCTTCTTCTTCCCAGAAAATGCTTCCTGTGAGGATGTTGCTGGCTCCTTGGATGACCCCAAGAGTCAAGGTAAAAGCTGACATGAAAGTTTGGAAAGAGTTTGGGTTTTAGTAGCAGCAGAATAGAAATCAGAGGACACTTTAAATGAGCAAAAAGAAGCATTAACAGTCTCAAAAAGCAGGCCGCGCTGTCTGCAGTCCTGCTAATCTTCCATTAAGCCTACCGTACCGATCTGTAGCAATGTTAGAGAGGGAGAAAATATCAATCTCCATGGAAAGAAGATTGACTCTAATTCAGGCTTTAGGATGTTATTTAGGCCAGTTGATCTGCAGCCAGGCAGAAATTCATCAGTTCTACACTGTCCTGTTGACCCAGTTGTTAAACAACCACCAAACTATCCACACACATTTGTTTGAACTTATTCAAGTTTTAGGTTTTATTATTGAATTATAAATAGATTTTATTTGTAAAATTTCATCTGTTGTGGAGCTTAGATTGTAAACCAGACTGAGCAAATATGTAGCCTGACCTTTGGTGGTCCTTTGTTTTTCCTAAAGCTAGGACACTGGTACTGTTCCCAGTCTGGATTCTGAGCTCTCAGTGCCCTTAAAACCAAATTCTATGGTCAGATCCATTTCCAAGTTCATCCCTGTAATGAGAGGAGGAAATGGACAGAGGTTACGAATAATGTATGAGCCATCAGGATGTTTTATGTGATGGTAGTTGGAGATATCCATTGATCCGCTGGGCAATTTTAAGCATTACAAAATACTAAAGTAGCATTTTTTCATATTCTAACTAGCAGCAATAAGTAGTGTCATGTCTCATATCACCATGTGGCTGTGTTGCATTGTGTGTGTCCTATCAGGCCTGCAGGGGTATAGCAGTGTACTTGCTTTTTGTCCTGTTGAGCTGAGTGCTGTGTGCAGAGTGCCCTGTAGCATCTGCAGTAAGTGATAATTACTGTACAACAATCACATGGGCTGTATGTTAGTGGGCATAACAGACATAACACCTGTAATATTAATACAGGTGTTTCAAATTCAGTGTGACTTGTATCCTAAAACACACTTTAAAGGGATTTCAGTCTCCAGTTGAAACTATTGTTGTGGACACGGGGTCACATTGCTTCCCCTCTGCTTTGCTTTCCTCTCCTTCCTAAATCCTCATAAGTCCTCTTCTGGTACTCGCAGACTTTCACGCTGTCATCCTGTATCACCCAGTACCACTATAAGATTTCCCCGTCCTCTTCACTGGAGTGGTCTCAGTCTGTAGGTGTCCTTGTTGTCTTTGTTTATTAGATGGGCATATTGGTGTGGCAGGCTGGCAGTGAGCCACCCTTCCTGTCCCTCAGCCTGGCATGTCCCATCTGCTACCCCAGCAGGAGACGCTCTGTCACACTGTTCACGTGCACCTAACTCCTTGTGTTAGTGCATGTTGCTGTGGATACATGAATAAATCCTAACTGTGAATGTGTGTGTCTGCCTTCCCTCTTGTCCCTTGCCCAGCCTCCAGACCTTCCAGTCTCCATAGCAACAGGACCACCAGTAGTAATAGTAACAATAACTCGCACCTCACTTCTCCTCTTGAGGGCAAAGGTACGCTCCTTTTCCTCCTCCCTCCATCTCTACTCAGTCCTCTTTTGCTTTGCTTTGTGTTCTGATTTTAAGGTTACGATTATTTCTCCTCTGGGAAAAATGTTTTTCTTTTTCTAATCCAAGCTCCACATCACAAACATGACATCTATACTGGAGCTTTATTCCTTTTTAAAGCAATCAGCCATGTGTGGACAAGGTCTTAAAAGAGGCAGCAGCTCAAGTAATGAACAAAAAAAGCTTTTCTTATTTTTTATTCTTTGCTTTCCACATTTTACAGGCACAATAAACGGCAGCCTCAGCAGACCTCACAGTGAAAGCAGTGGTGAGTTTAGCCTGAGTCTGGATCAGGAAGTGTGGTCCAGCAGTGGCAGCAGCCCTGTCCAGCAGCCCACCTCCTCACGCTCCTCTCACCAGAGCCCCCTACAGCTGCGCAGGTCCCTCGACCCATCCAACGCCACGGGCATCCACAGCCAGGTCACGAAGACCGGATCCCCCGGTGAAGTACTTTCTCTGCAGCAGTTCCTGGATGAGGGTATTGATCCAACAGAGGTAAAGCATTAAAAACTGATTGTTGTTGTATTGTATTACAGAAATAAGCATCAAAACAAAGTTTTGTTATTGATTCTATCTGATCTGGATTCTGCAGTCTGGCAGTCAGGAGAATCTGACCGTCGACTCTCCTCGTCTGTCCGCCTCTTCCGACCACGTTAAGAAAGAGCGCCCCTTCGTTAAGGGCCGAGGCATATTGCGCTCGTCCAGTGGGAAAGCAACGCCATCGATCACCGACCGACCACTGAGGACTTCGGGACAGCCCGGCCGCCCGACGCTGCGGAAAGCTGAGAGCACCCGCGTGAAAGGTTCTGCCCCAGTTCGCTCCAGCCTGTCCTCGCAGGGCAAAGCTACATCCGTCTCTGAACGACTGGACTCGGCTTCTTCCACGCTTCCTCGTGCCAGCAGCGTCATCTCTACTGCCGAGGGCACGACACGTCGCACCAGCATCCATGACATGCTGTCCAAGGACCAGCGGCAGCCCGTCTCTGTAGACGTTTCTCCACAAGTCGCTTCCCCCAAGGCTGGAGTACGCTCCCAGCCAACACCCAGTGAGTACCACCCAAAGGAATCCCATACCACTCCACCCATGCCCAAGTCTGTCAGCTTACCCTGCCACAGCTTGGAGGACCCTGACCTCTCCACCTTTGAGTCTCTCCTCGGCCCTTCCTTCACTGTAGAGTCAGTGTTCATGGACTCCATATTTAGTGAGTCTGCAAGCAAAAGCCTCCCCTTCCTGTCTCTGAACCCCACCCTAGTCAGCAACATTAGTGGGCCGCCTGTTGTAAATAAGACCCAATCCCCCCCCATTCCGAACCAGAGTCCTCCCAACCTGCCCAATGGTCAGCTGACCTCCAGCACAGCAGGCGTGGCAGGGTACAAAGAGGGTGTTGATCCCAGTGGTTCAGAGCAGTCACTGAGCCCAGAGGACAGCCAGTCTCTGTGGTATGAGTACGGCTGTGTGTGATTGCCTGGAGAATGAATCTGTCTCCTTTGCATGTTATTTATCAGACTATCTGCTCTCTGTGTGGTGTATTTGGACTGTTTTTGTCTGTCATGGTGCTGGATTTTTATTCCTTTGAGTTGGGACTTTGAATGCTCCTCTGTCCGAACAACTTTGCTACATTATGATTTGCTCATCAAACTGTTTCATCACATTATACACTATTATCTGCTGTGGTGGGTCTTACATCATATTCCTATTTCAGGACGTATGAACGCGGACCGCGTCAGACAAATGAAGTGTTTTTTATTCTGTGACAAAGGCAGTTTAGTCCCATTTAAAGTCTTTCAGTGTGTCGGATAATAGATTCACCTCCCATTTTATTATGTTTGATGTGCTTTTCACTGTAAACCTTGTTGTGTTCACTAAACTGCATGGCCTTGTTGTGTCGTCAGCCTGAGCTCAAACACTCATTTTGATCTCTGTGATCAAAATGATTATCTTGTTTATCTCCCTTTTGGCTGACATGAGCAATGTGTTTTTATGCTTTTGATATTGGTTTTCTCTTTTTCCTTTAATGTGTATATACTGTATGAACTGGAGCATTTACTGGATGCATGATGGGTAATCTGGTGGATTTTAACTGGCCTCTGGTGACTAAATGGTGACGTTTCTTTGCCAAAACAATCTAAACTGTCGTTTACTGGGATAAAAGCAAGTCGATGGTGGGAACGATATGAGCACGGGGATTAAGTTTTAGAGGTTTTTGACATATTGGATGGATTTATAAAATTAACAGTTAAAGATTGTTTTGTCATTGAATGTATTTTTTTTTGTTAAGTGTAAATGTTTTACTACGTCTGACGCACCACAACTGGGGATAGATCTGAGTTTATGCTTTAGACTGACATCTTGTACAGACTCAAATCAATGAATTATATCAAAGACAAGCAATGCTTATTGTGCCAAAATTAGCCTGCTTTTATTTTTATTTATTTTGGCTTTTGTACTCTGTAGGAGCCGCTTTGAACCTTAAGCTTTATTTTATTTTATCTTAAGCCTCGATCTATGCAGGACTGAAGTTAAAGTGTTGTTACCCATGTGCAGATGTAACAAGCGTTGCCTTTTTCCTACAGATGTGGAAGGCAGAAAGTCTAAAAGCAGGAGTGGGGAGGCGCAGGAAAGCTGCTAAACCCTGCCCCTCCACCCTCGTCTGTCTGCTACCATGCTGCGGTGCGTGGTGAGTGAGTGCTGCTGGGGCGGGAGGGAGGGAGGGAGGGAGGAGGTTGGTCAGTCTGGTCTCCATGGGAACCTAAAAACGTGTAACAGATGTCTTCCATCTTGCTGTTCACTTCTCTCAGCTGTTACCCAAAAGCAACCCCCCCCTACCCCACCTCTCCACCCCACATCCCTGTAGTGCCAAACGCCTGCTTATAAATCCTAATGGGAACCCGGTCTGCATGGCATACCCGCCATTTCACCATGTTTCCTGTTGCAACTGACTTTTCCTTAACACAAGACGCTCTGCACCTCCAGCAGCACCCGGTCCTCCTCCATCATGATGTGTGCTGTGAAACTGACGGCGCTTTGCTGTCCCTGCTGCATGGCTTTGGTGTAACAATGAAATCCTTCCCCCTTTGCATGTAGATCCAGGCTGGTTGCCTTCCCTTGTCTCCTGTTGCCGTCTTTACTGGTACCGTTTCTGATTTTCTCTCTTTAGTTTCTCTTTAACTGTCCTTTTTTCTATTTTCTGTCAGGGTTTTTCCAATCTCTTATTTTTCTTTTCTTATTCTTCTTTGCTTGCGTGGAACTCAAAGGTGGCCTTGGAGCTGTGTATGAAGTCGAGTAGAGCTAATCTGCAGAGACCGTCTACAGTGAGAAAAGATTGTATATCCCAGTTTCAACCTTTTATTAAAAACTTGGACTTTTCAGTGGAGAAAAGGGACTTCCTTCTCTTTCACGCTTTTTCCTTGAATCAAGGAAACGACATAGAAACACTAGAAAATGTTGCATTGACAGTTTTTCTCTTAACTCTACTGTGGCCACATGCGACTCTGTGTGGTGGACTGCTAAATGTGCACTAGTCTCTGGATTAAGATTTAAGTGCCAATGTTCACACAAAAGCCAGAAAGGCTGAAACCAGACTGACTCATTTCAGATTTCTGCACAGCTTCAGTCAGAAGGACGGCTTCTTCTGAGAGCACAATCGCAGACAACATGAAGCATGTCGGCACAAAACATCTGGTTACTGTATGAGACTAACCAATCACAATCTGGATGAAGCAATCAATCAATAATCCCACTTTCTTTTTCCAAAGAGGACCGTGTCCAGTGGGAATTTTAATTACCAGGATGCCTGACGCGCTTGGTCATAAAGCCATGACAGTTTGGTGTTTGTTGCCTTTTGGTTATGAGTGAAGGATGTGTGATCTGTGAAACTGATCATGGGAGAGTCCCAGGTCACCTATAAAGCAAAGGTCATAACAAACATCCACTGTTCTTCACTGAAACTACTTCATCGTGGATCATTTACTCAATGGTACTAGATCATCTCATTTACTGCTTCCTATCCTGCTCTGATGTAGAAAACAATGGTTACGTTACACCCACAGCACTGTGTTTTAAATCGGACTGGAGTTTAGGTGACCTGCCATGTGAACATTATGGTATGAGGCCCAGTGTTTTTCCTCCTTTTCCACTTTTACATGAGTTTATTTGATGTAATTAAAAATCATCAAACTACTGCATGCTGTCTTTGTTTTTTCTAATATTGCCCTGTGCTTTCTACGGTTTGGGTTAAAAACTCTAAATGTGTGCCTTAAAACATTTAACATGTAATTTAGCTAATATGTAGACGGCTTGTTGTGACTTCTGCAGGCAAAGCCATTTACCCATAATGCAATGCAACCAACAGATTTGGACAAAGTGAGCCAGTACAACCTCCAGCAACATGAACACCCAATGTTTTTATTTTATTTAGTTATTTCTGTGTTTTTTTTTTTACAAGTGGCTTTTCATTCAAACGGACGAATGTTTAATCATAATGTAAACTTTTCCCGTATGTCATTAGCAGAAAAACCTTCATGAGTAAAATGCAGAAACTTGTTTCAACATAAAACACCTAAATTATTTTCCGTATCATTTTAAAGTATATATTAAAGGTAAAATTGAGGCGTTTCTACTTTGTATTCATATTACTGATTGCTTCACATGCCAACTGTTAATTATGATTTTGTTTGCAGGATTTTGTACAAATCAAGTGTAAAGGAAGTATTAACAGGTAATAATGAAAGTACTTTAAAAAGAAATGAACAATCCAGTGGTGCACAGTAAATGAACCTCTTGGTCAAAGAGAAGAATGCCTTGCAGAAAGTGGTAGATGAAAACACGGCTTGGTTTCACATTTACTTGTTTATTAGTTAAATAAAAGTTACCCCATAATGTGCAATACTGTTTCAACATGAAGCTAAAGTTCTGTTTACATGACAAAACAATGAAAAGGATAAATTAATGTTTTACCACCACGGGTTTGTTGGTGAGTTGGCTTGTGGTGACCCCTGGAGGTGAATGTTGGTAGTGCATGTTAGAAACTTACTAAAGCCACGGAAAATACCACTTTTGTACCTACAAACAGGGTTTATTTAAATGTAAAATTAGAATATCATTTTAAGAAAAAACTTAACAGGTTATGTTTCAACATTTAAAGTCTTGATGTATTAAATCTGCTCTTTTAATCTAAAGAAAGAAGATGAAAGCCTGCTTCTCCGGTTGATGCCAGCCAACTGGCTTAAGTTTGAGAAATGCAGTAAATAAACACAAAGTCTTGTATGTAGTATTTTTATTAAGTTCATGATCATGCAAAAATCCAGCATCCAATTGAGTTTAGACTTAAGTGGCCCCTTTTTAATCGTAAGGTTACAATGTGATCAATTTACTGTCAAATAGACACAAGCTAAGGTTTGATCTTCTCACATTTTAATGCAAAATAACACTTCATTTGGACAAAGACAACCTCAAAGATGCAAGTAACATAAGTTTCAGTTTCTTTATCAAGTAAACGGTGAAAAATGAGCAGAAACTAGACATGCATATTTCATCTGTAAAACTGCATATATATGGTTTTTCATATTTAACATCTGTATTTAGACACTTGCTATTCACAATTGAGTTTAAACAAGCAGATGGGACATTTGCCAAAGCATCTGAACATCTGTGAAGGTTCCTGGTGGGGTTGTGGCTGATGTGGAGAACAAAAGTTTGTTTCTGTGGTGCATTAAAGAAAGTGAAACGGCCAAAATGTTGCTCTATTTATCAAAGTGAGAAGCTCCCACCAGAGCTGAAACCGGGTAATTAAACTTGTAGCACATGTGGGAAAGTCACCAGATTTTTATGTCTAAAATAGTTTAATTGTCCAAATAATTTGGCAAATTGTGTCCCAGTTCAGTTTAAATGGGTGTAATACAAAGCAAGCTGAGCCAAGTTGAGAAAACCTCTGATCACATGACTTAGTGGCTTTTTCCTTCCGATAGTTTCTGGATAAAATGTCTCATTCAAGGAGGAACCGTTTTTAAGGAAAGGGAAAAAAAATCATTTTTAGTTTATCCTGTAGTTTGCACTGGAGTCATTAAGTACATCTTAAGTCCCATTCAGTAGTTTTACAAAAGCCACAACAGATGGTTAGAACATGAGGATATAGATGCTACAGGACTGTTTTCACACGAGACAATTTAATCCAAATTTTAATCACATTTGCTGTTCATACAAGCACATTCAGCAGGAGACTTCTGTCATCCTCTCTGAGGATGCTTAGCTTAGCACACGATACAGATGCTGTGTAGATGGCAGTTTTCTTCGCAGCAGGTTGGGACGGAAGACAAGCTGCAGAAAGAACAAACTGACCAGCTGCAAATACTCCGAGATAATCACAGAAACTGACTCTGTTATTGTTCCAGAAGCATGGATAGAAAACCTCTGCAGAAAGTTGTTCTCACAAGCCACTGAACATTTCCAGACACCGGTATGTGTGTGAAAGCAGTCGTGGCATTAAAAGTTTATGGAATAATTATTTCAGATTGTTTTTATGTTCCAGTTTTGCTCAGCACTGTTAGAACAGGTGTACTGAGAATTAATGAGGATTTATTAGCATTTATTTCTGTTATTTCAGTAATTATGTACTGTTGCTGCTGTGTAGTTTAACATCGCTGTAGAAGTAAAAATCTGATTTAAGATGAATATATTGACCTTACTGGAAATTAAAGTCTGTGACCGACCCTTTAACAGCACAAATGCTGGGAAAATGTCACACTCTGGTTTTATTTTACCCCAATCAAACTTTTATACCCCTAACCAGAAAAGGCTCGTTTTATTTCAGTGTCTGACGACAAAAAAAGGAAATAAGGGAGCGTATTTTAAATTAAACTGTACCCTGCAGAATATAATCAGAAACTAGTTTGTAGAAGTTTTCTTTCAGACTCTGCTCTGAGTCCAGTTTAAGTTCACCGACTCCAGGCTGAATTTTCCCCGCTCACACTTGCTTTGTAATACAACCATTAACTTAAAATCATTTCTGTGTTTTTGGCTTTAAACAATGACTGTGAGGAAATGAGAACACACAATGTAGAAAAAAAGTGTCCTTGTAGCATCAGCACACAACTGGACTTCCACCCAGACAGGAGTACCTAAAACCATAAAATCATCACATCGTCTCAGTACTGCTTTCATGGTCATCATGGTGCAAACGGTGGGAGGAAACACTGTTATCATAACATGTTTCATGTGTCACGGCACTCAGAGGAGCACGGGTGGTCCATACGGGAGGAAGAGGCGCTCACACACAAAGTCCTCTCGACTGTGTTGCAACACACACGTGATGGTTTGAAGCATCACTACAATTTCCTTATCAACAGCAACAGTGTAAAATAGTGCACGAGTTATTATGGAGTAGCGTGGCACAGGCGGGACCACCACCACCAGTACAAAGTTTCTACGACACAGTGAGACGACACACACACACACACACACTTTTTCCTCTTCAGATGGGAGAATCCTCGCACTCGGGTGCTTCTGTGATTACAAACAGGAACTTGTGTGTATTTCTCAGGATTGATCAGTGTCCAAAACCAACAGGTGCATTTAGAAAGAGGAAAAGAAGGGGGGGAGGGGGGAAGGGGCAGTCTTTCTCCAGTCATTTCATCCCTTAAAAACATTTCTGGCTAAAACGCATAAAAATATCAACATCAAAACATTTACAGCTACAACATTTACAACATAGTGATAGAAGGGACAAGTGCATCACCAAAGCTCCCACAGATCTCAAGCCGACACCCCCCCCCTCCAACCTCACCCCCCCCATGACTGGATTCCCTTTTAACATGCTTCTTATAACGCACAATACACACATCATAAGAACACCATCGGAACAAGAGACGGGCGCAAAGGGGACATCATCATCATCGTCACACAGGTTGGTCTTATGAGACGGTTACGAGACCAGATATGTCACATCATAAGAGTACAAGAGGCAGGAATGATCAGAGTAAAGAGGCAGAGGTACAGTAGGACGGAGCAATCCTGGCAAGCATAACCTGAAGTTGCAGAAAGGTTCACTCCTCCAGAAGAGCAAACGTAACAGCATCGAGTCGTAAAACAGTACAGGCCCAAAACGTAAGAAAAAAAACAAGTTTGTGTGAGTGCACTTGTTCTGGCAGGTGAGACGCCACCGATGGTGCCACCCTGTGTTCAACGCTGCAGGCCGAACAGATGGAGACCTTCTGCAACTTCAGGATGAGCTGGCCTCGGAGACCTTTTCTCTGTATCTGTGCTTGCATGTTGTGCGAATGTCTTTGTATCTACACCGGTGCACAAAAAAACGAGGGAAAATATAAAAAAAAAACACCCCTGCAAGCAAATTGTTCTCCTTTTTTCCCTTATAGAAATAGCTCTTCGTAAAAAGTTTGGTTAAATAAAATCCCCCTTTTTAATTGAACATTTTCAACAAAAAGATTGTAAAATATCCATCATCGAGGAGATAAAATAACTCATAATAAAAAAAAGTAAAGATCCCTTCACTAATGCATTCCCTTAAAACTTCACGCATGCTCGACCATGACAGACGTTAGAGTCTGTCCCGTAAACCCACCCACATCTCGATACCCGCATCAAAGTAGACATCGTGCTGCTCTGTCCACACAAAAATAATCACATGATGACAGATATACCTGCTGCCCCAGCCATGCCTACCGTGAGTGAAGTGTACTGAGGTTTTTTTTTTATATATTTATATTTTTAACACATTAATACTTTTCCACATGGCAGACAAACAGAAACGGGGAAATAAAGGCCATGGGAGAGAAGGACCTGGGCAGCATCACCCCTGTTGCCATCGGAAACATGCACCATCTGCAGGACAGGGCGCTGATGTCAGCTGGACCCTAACCTCATCTAGCTAGGGGATGGACTGGATTGGTGTTGTTCGGTTATTCATTCAAGCTTTTAAAATGACTTTATTTTTTTTCCTTTTTAAAGATTTGTAATATATTTTCCCAACTTTTGTGTTCTCTGAGCTGCCTCGTCCCAGCCAGGATCCAGGCTCCACTCCAACCACGGAGAGGAAACGCTCTTAAAAAAGCTCTACGGTTCAGGCCCACCTGGAGAGGAGAGAAAACGCCTCATCAGTTCATTATAAACAACAAAAAGCCCTTTTTTAATGATCTTTGTGAATACATTCATCTACCGGTGGAGATTAAACTTTCACCAACTGTAGAAACCTTTAAAGCCAAGTTGAAAACTTCTTTTTTCATGCGCCTATGAATAATATCTGCACGGTATTTTTTATCTAATCTGCTTTTAATGACTTTTATTTAATTTATCATTTTATTGTGATTTCTGCTGTTTTTAATTCTTTTCTGTTTCAATGTAAAGCACTTTGAGTTGTCTTGTACATGAAAGGTGCTATACAAATAAACTTGCCTTGCCTTACCGGTGTTACCTGAGCAGGTGTTTTTATAAAGGGGAAGACCTCAAAGGGTCACTAGATATTTAGCCTGGAGGAGCAAAAGGTTTTTAAATGCAATGGTACAATGTTATGCTTCTTGTTATTCTTATGCACAATATTACTGAACCTGCATCAAGAAGAGTCTTACAGCGTAAGGTCAAGGCACTACAGTGTCTCTGAAGGGACAAAGTCGATGTGAGCTTTAAAGCTGCAGAACTGTCCCGTAAAGCCCCGTTTGGGTAAGTAACACCTTAAAAGGTCCATAGACGACGACTGTATTTATGACTCATCACATTTGAACAGCTACCATCTTTTTCCAACTTCTTACCGCATGTGGAGTCCTTTCTACGCCCTTCTTAACAAGTAGATTTCAATAACTCTTCTACATCGTTATGGGTTTCAGCTGGGATCAGTCGGATCTTTAACATGATCCAACCTGCAGAATCCCCGTAGAAAACTACACCCATGACCCGCACTGGATCTAAAGCATGGTGGATGGTCCTGCTCAACCACCAGTCAGTGGAGAGGTCACCCATACATCAAGTAGAAACACCAACACGCCTCACAGGTTAGATGGAGGAACAGCACTAGTGCTTCTCCACAATCAGGATGATGTATCGTAGCTAATCGTAGCTTTCTCTGAAAGAGTTCACATAATCTGCTTCTTTACCGTTTCCTTTAATGTAAATGCAGCTTCTATCCTTATAAGCATGATGCACTTCTCACCTGGCCTGGGTTGTTGGTTCACTGCAGCGGTGCAGCTGGAGCCCCGGAGCAGTGGAAGTGCACGTTGAGCCATTTGGCATCGCGGCGATGCCACACACGGGTCTCCTCCGACTGGCAGGAGCGCGGCCGCCCCTGGCTGTCCATGTACTGCGTCAGGCGGATGTAGGCGATGCAGGCGGCATCCTCGCCGATCAGGTGGACGTGGGGGTTGAGTATGGTGGTGTGCACTGGTTTATTGTTTTTACTCAGAACTACAGGGATGCAAAAGATTTTCATACGTTAATACAGATTTTCCTCTCTGTTCGGATCATCTGTGGCATTAACTCAAGAAATAAGGACTTTATATATAAAATTTTTTTTTAAAAAAAAGGATCCTACCCCACGTGGGAAGTAGGAAGTAAAATAAAAGCTTCTTAATTTTTTTATTCCACAGATGGAGACAGGAAATTTCTTCAGTTGATGCCGACAGCTCACATCAAACAGCAACACTAATCAATTCAGTTTTTTATTAATATTTTCCCTAATAGTCTGTTTTAAGATAAATAAACTAACAAGGGTAAGCTGCACATTTTAATTAATTAAAATTAATTAATTGATTAATTGCTGCACAATTTAATTAATGCTCCCACATTAAGGGAATTCCACTTATTGATATATTGAACATCCAGTGCTAGGTGTTCACATTTCCCTTTTAGCTCGTTAGTAATGGGCTTCTTCCTGTTATTCAGCTATTAAAGAGTTAATTCTTCATTTGTCCTCCTACTGATTATTCTTTGGTGTTATTAGACGCTGCTCTGAGTACCAGTGTCCTATTTCTGGATCAATACCAGGAACAGGTTCTGCATATTATCTGCAGAACATTTCATCCAGTTTGCATCGAGTTAAATGTACACAGAGGAGTATTATTCCAGTTGGTATTACTTCATTTCAGTGGCTCTGACATAGTTACATTTATTTTGAAAGTTTTGATCAGAGGAACACAGTTTCCCCCACAGCATCATGGATCTTCTAAATGATCCCAACTGATCCGGAACGACGCCTGAAATGAGCAACTTACGATTCTCAAAGTAAAACTTGTGGAAGTCCATGCCCTCAACTAGGTTTCCAAGGGCCTCGGGCTCAAAGGAAGTCAGTCCAGGGTCACAGATTCTCCTGTCAGAGGAAAATGAAGCAATAATTAATCCTGTATTGAGGAAAAGAGCTGCAGAACAGATGTATGTATTAGACATGAAAACAAGATTTAAAAGATTAGTAAGAAAAAATGTTTTCTTATTTAGTGAAACGTACGTGTAGGCCTCAAAATCCCCGTTGTTAATGGCTTCAATCAGCTGCTCCGTCATCTTTATTATCTCTTGTTTACGAGCTGAAATCAGAAGGAAAAAGAGGAGGGAGATGATGTGGAAGATGTTAAAACTGTCAGGAAAAATCTAGATGTCAAACCACAGCGCATGCTCTACCTTATCCAACATTTCCAGATAAGGCCTCGTGTAACATGCTTCTTGTAAAATGACAGATGTTTAAAATCTCCCTGATAAAAAAAACACACCGTGTTTTCAAAGTATTTAAAACTATATGCTGATGACCACACGAGCAACTTAAGCCTCAAACTGTTCTGGTTCACAGAACTCGCACAGAAACAAGGAAAAATCATCAACAACCTTAAAAACTCATTTCACTCATTCACTGGGGCGAGCTGGGCAGAGTCCGATTCAGGACAGGTGACCGTGATGCTGACCGGGACTGGTCTGAGCAGAGTCCGCTTCAGGACAGGTGACCGTGATGCTGACCGTGACTGGTCTGAGCTACAGTGCTGCTGCTGACAGCCTCCTGCAGAGGAGCAGCTGCAGGCAGGTACAGGCACCCCAGTAAAATATGAGATGTAGAGGTGACTCAGCTTTGCACAACATAAACTAATTCAGAATAAAAACGTGTCACAGTAGTGAAACAATCGACTCCAGACCTTTTCTGGATCATCAAAAGAGGACAGAGGGGAGTAGTGAGCTGCAGTCGTGCCAGTAGATGGCAGCGCAGGAGGGCAGGACAGCTAATGCAGCAGGTTGGTGGTGAAGAGTATTTTTATACACTCCTGTTTAAATGTTCCCTTTAATCATGATTTACATGCAGGGTAGATGTGTGCTGGTTGTAGAATGAAGGAAAGGTAAGAGCTGAGTAAGGTGCGACTTACAGATGAGCAGTGAGCTGAGAGGAGGTGGAGTCTGTCCCACAGTGTCCTAACCCTGTACGCTCTGTTAGCACAGTCACTGGCAGCCGCTGCCATCATCACACGTATACACAGATGCAGACAGCCCAGGAACCCGAGAGGATGTTCCAACAACCAAACTGCTGGTTTCTCCATAATCTGATAGCTTGTGATACTATCCACACCCAGACAGTATTTGGCCTGAATGCAGTCCATAATGGACCTTTTACCAGCACATGAAACATCAAGCGCTGCTAAATGAACAGGATTAACTTTAATCTGGAGTGCTGCAGGTAACACTGTTCTCCTACAAACAAAACAAGGCCAAGGTGCCACATAGTTTGTTCAGCGAGCACTCCATGTTTTGAAATCCAATGAATTCAGTGAACGCGACGGAGACAAAGATGACTCGTCTAAGAAGGTTCTGCTTAATGAAATGACCCTGAAGTATCCATGTGGTCTTTCTTCTTTTAAGAGTCTGATGAATTCTCTCAATGCTAAAGAAAAAAGCTTCAGTGCATCTTTTATTGAATCCTTCGAGACCAAAAGGAAGTCGCTTTATGAAAGAACTGAGAAGATGCTGTCTCACAAAATGATGCTCATTTACTTCCACACAGTAAGCTAAGTGGACGGGGAAAAGAGCAGGGTTAGGCCCAGCGTACTGCAGGATGTTTTACCAGGCTGTAAACATGTCTCTGCTGCTGTGTAGCTGGGCATTTTACCACAGGGCTCTTTGGGAATTGACTCACTTTTAGAGACGGCTTTAGTTGCCATGTCAGAGCTGCAGCCTATGCAGCTCCATTACACCTTACTCCTGATAAAACCCATCAAAGCTAGAAATAAGAAAATAATAATAAATGTGTCTTCTGTGTGAAGCACATGTGTATTCTCTGTAGTAGCCGACCTATTTCAGCCTCATATTCAACATTTAATCTGCAAAACACTGGATGTCTGAGCATCACCGAAGCTCCTGGCTGTGGAAAAACAGCTGATAGTTCCCCATTACACTTGCCCAGTAGCCATGCACTACCCCAACATAAACATTTATCCTTAGACAAACATCTGATGTGGATGTGAGGCACTGTGAGCCACAAAGCATGCAGAGGAGGTGAAAATTGGACAGGTACCTTTCCTACCTTTCATGTCCTCCTCTTCTGCATTATTGCAGCTCTCTGTGGAGCCCTGTCAAACAGAAAGGGTTCAGACAAAAACATGGACGGAGAGAGAAGGAAAGCTGGAGGAAAGAGTTGCAAATACACAAGTTGCAAGTGAAGCGGTGTTGAGAAGCTTTGGGCATGTCCATGAAGACATGGAGTCAACCACACAGACAGATGAATGGGTGGGTGACTCCCTCCCAGGAGCACAAACCAGCAGGACACCAGTGAAGGGGGTGGGGGGGAAGCGCAGAAGACCACAAATAATAAAGCAGCAAAGTGTGTGAGCAGTTCTTTAAAATCATTCATGTAAAGTGGAAGGGGTGTGAGACTGTTGGTGTGTTACCGCTCTGTGAGAGGAAGCGTGCCCATGTGGCAAAGCAACAATGGTGTCAGAGAAAATATCGTGTGATAGTAGCACTCTACAAGCAGAGGAAGTCTGTATGTGCAGGATTTTCTCTTTTAGATCAATGTGATCTGATTAGTGTGATTCATCTTTCTGTGATTTAAAACCTCCAAGCTCTTTTTTAGTATCTGCGTGTGGAGATGCACAGAGAGAAAATCCTTATTCTGCATCCGAATGGAGAAGAAGCAGCTTACCTTGGTGCCATCAGCTGGGTTGTGTACAACGGTTGTCTGGGCTTCCTGGGGGGAGGTAGGAGACACTTTATCATGCAGGGAGAGGACTGATGAAAGGGCAGGAGGTGGGGGCACTGGCAAACAATGCCACGGAATACCAACATATCTCATGATGATAGGGACGTACAAAACAGACTTATGCACACACACACACACAACAACAGGCACAGAGCTGCGGAGCCTTTATTATAGCTGTCATAGCTCCAATCAGCCCGCTCCCGCTTAGCCGCCTCTGTGGCCAAGAGGATTTTAAAAGCTCCAAAATGCATAAAAACTGCCACAAACAGTTAAACAAATCCAGGCCCTGACTGAGGAGGAAGAGTCTGCAGAATGTGAACATTACAGCACGATCATGTCCACTGAAAAGTTTGTTTTTAAGCATGTAAATCACAGTGTGCATCAACACACATGTAAAAACAGGCACATTTTAAGAGCTGTTCATGCAGATGGAGCTCACTAGCTGCATGTTTGTGTGACTACTCCTCATCCTCAGCCTCGACCCTGCCACAGAAGCATTAAGCAAAAAGCAATTCAAGAACTCCAGGTACTGTGCACGTTGGAAGACAAAAGCACTAGTTTCCGTGTGTACTCCTACTCCCAGTCAGCACTGAACTCAACGAGCATGCAGCCCTTTCAGGATATGTGAGATTACAGTCTATGCAGCAGAATAAAGGTTTATAACCTCTCTGAACTCATTGTTTAAGATTTCACATCTTATTTATTTAACCTGCAACAAATTCTGAGCTCCAAAATAACACTGATGTCTGTTATGATGCTGGAAGCTTAAGGTGTGAGGAATGTATACCTGCAAATGCCGACTCCATTTGTGGAGCATCTCTGACAATAGATGTGTTTTTTCCAGCGTTTTTCTCCTCAGTTTTCTGTATTCTAAACATGTATTAAAATTCTTCAATATAATCCCATATATAACAAAAGGGGCTGCATCCTCTTAATCCACCACCCATCCTCTCAAGCTCTTGTTTTACCCACAAGTCCTCATAAAGCTTTGTTTTCCACTAAGCTGCAATAACGCCCACTTTCAGGGCAAACAATCACACACAAAGAAGTCACCAGAACATGATTAAGACGTCTGCTGTTGTAGCACAAAATGAAAGTAATTTGTCTACCTGTCAATATTGCGTGCTGGGAAAATATATTTAAGTGCAGGAGGTGTGGGAGAAACAAGAGCCAGGAGACACACGCAGCCACAGAGCGACTGTTCAATTTTAAAGCCGTCAAAGTCGGCGGCAGCATCACAAGTTTCTTTCAGAGCAGAAGCAAAGAGGCAGAGGACGGCGGACAAGACGGAGAAGCCGTAAAATAAAAGCTTAGGGTGAGACAGAACTAAACACTGAAAGATGGAAATGATGCCATGAAAAACCAAACAGATATGGTACCATTGGTGCTGAAGATGATATGCTGCTGTCTTTGGTGCTGCTGCTGCTTACTACACTGTTTTTACTGTTGTTTCCCTGCGACTGGGGCAAAGAAACACAACATAGTGACTCCCACTAAGCCATGAGCTTTCCTCTGGGAGTCGCGGGTACAAAACCATCACAACCCCAATAAACAACACCGATAAATAATCAGAAGAGCACATGTGGAGGTATTTAGAGGTGGAGCTAAATCTCCTTACCATGCCAGTGCATTTTAAACACAAGCTTTTCTTACATGTCGACCATACACAAAGCTTTTAAATTAAGTTATTTTAACTTATTTTATTTATCGATGTCAAACATCTTTAACATATTAGAGTTCTGCTTCCTATTGGCCGCATTAAAACACAGAATATTAAGACTATAATTATACAATTATATATACTTTAAACTTTTATTTTTATGTTTCGCAAGGACTTTTAAACTATATATAT
>JBAMHV010000017.1:20040805-20051641 GCA_037177535.1 Pseudomugil gertrudae
AATGTAACCGCACGGCACGACACATCCTGATGGAAACGCTCTGTTTCTGGGTATAATCGTGTGAGGCCGGGTAGAGTAGGTACTGGTGGAAAAGCACCTTATGTATTTTGGGCCTTGTTTGATGTGAAGGAGGAGCTCTGATGTTTGATATGTCTAATGGCATCAGAGAGCAGGTCAGCACTCGTAGTCACGCTCTTTGAGCTCTTCATAAACAGAAGTTATGGTGCTACTGCTGCCCTGCTAGGGCAGGATGTTACAGTATGGTGGTGCTGTTGCCATCTGCAGGGCGTGAATAACCTAAAAAAATGTTTAGGTAGGCGATTCACAAAATGAAAACTGAATTTCAGCAAACAACGATTTCGATTTGCAGGCGTTTCCAGTGAATAGTGTATTACACATTAGCCGCAGTTCTTATAAAACCTCATTGTGCAGATTTATGCCGCATACGGGAGCTTTCAGGAGGATTTATCACAGCTTTCCTAAGCTATTCTCCCTCATTTTGCTTTGTAATTCTTTACAATTAGAATCCATTTTCCCTGAAACGAACTGGTCACGTGACCCGCACATTATTGCATCAGCAGATGTATAAATGCTAAAAACCCTTTCCTGCACTTTGTGATCAAAAAGTCTGAAAAACCACCTCAGGAGAGTGTAAACATTTTTTAGGACTGGAACTAAGAAACACGGTTATAGTAACATCATGTGAATGAGGATGCAGAATACTGTGTTTAATGATGGCGTTAGAACTTCACTACACTGAAAAACGGTGATAAATGCATCTCCATCAGCATCTCCTGTCTGTCCAACATTGTATGCCAAATTAAAATTTGATTGAAGTTGGCTTCCACGTGCAGCCAAATGCCTTTCAGACACGGAGGATTACGATGAGCACATGAGGGGGAACAAATGGCAACATAAAAATGACAGAAGGAGAGTCTTGGGGAAATAAAAAAAAGACATTGAACTTCAGGATACAAACAAAAGCTCGAGCCAAACAAAACTCTGATAAAAGAAAACAAGGTTTAAAGTTGAGACCTTCATTATAAACTAGTCCTGCTTTTTAAAAACATTCATCCCCCACCGTCTCACAGCGTTTCCACATCTAAATCTTTCCGTTTCCATATCTGACTCCCTCATCCTCGCCGTCTCATCAAATATTCACAGTTGGTCCCATTAAACATTCACCGAGTGGCATTGCTACGTTTATCTGCCCTGTGCCAATCGGCCTGCAGCGAGCGCACCAGAAGCCCACCAGAAGCCTGAAAATGAAAACACGCACACGGATGCGCCGCCTGCCTGCGCGGCTTTTGATGTGGCAGCCTTATGGGAAAGGGAGAAGACAGGAAGATGAGAAAAAGAGGACTAAATAGAATAAGGGAGGAAGGAAAGCAAATTAAAGCAAAAGGAGAAATGAGACGCATGAAAGAAATAAGATGAGGAGCAAAAGGAAGTAAAAAAACAGAGCAATGGTCCAATCTTAAGCTCATGTTCATGCACAGTAAGAGGGAAGCAGCCGTGCACCTCAATAATTCAACAGCAGGACGAATGCCGCCAGCCTCTCCCTCTTCCTGCCCTTCTTTTTCCGTCTCATTACAAGGCCTCACCTGACAAGAGTAAAAATACTCCCAGTTCACAGCCCAACACAAAACAAGGTGCGTAATTGTAGCTAAAAATAACACGATACACTTGAGACGGCTCAGACTGTGCACAGAGTTTCCTTTCGGTGTTTGAGCTCGTGCAGACAAACAGTTCGATAAAACTGAAAGTATATTTATGTCGGTCAGCTGTTCAAATTCAACCGGAGGCTTGTTTCTGCAATTCAACTCCATTTTCTACTGTTTTACGCAGGCTCCAAGCAACGCTAGAAATGTGCCTGACCTACATTCAATACTTCCTGAAATTCATTTTTTAAATAAGGGGTGATCTGTATTATTTGGAAACGTTACCAGAGACCGGGGTCTTCTTATGCTGTCTGGTAAATGTTCAGCAATCATTTACAGCCATAACTATGCTCAGGTTTAGTTCATGAGATGCTGGCTGATCCCCAGAGTGCACAGAAGAGCTGCAAAGATGACCAACAGATGCTGCAAAGAGCACAACACCTCCAGTTAAGTTTGTGTTTAAGCAGAAATTTGCATTAAAAGCATTAAAGTATTCGAACCATATCAGCATAGAGAACTGAAATTTTTGTGTTGCTTTACTGTACAAATGTTTCAAGGTGTTTATTTTTAAAATAGTCTCTTTTTTTTGCCTTAATGTGGTTTTAATGTGTAACACTGAAATTAAGGAAGAACGTCACGTTGTCGTCACTCCCGGAAAATACAAACATGGGCAAAAAGGTGGAGCTGAGAGGGGTCTGTGAGCATGAAGGTGAAAGAATGATGTCTAACAAACTCCTTAAACTAAAAACTGTTAAACTACCTCTAGCTAAGAGCCAACTCTGTTCTAACGAGAGCAAAGTGGCTAGTGGAGGTAGGTGGGGTAAAGCAACACTACCTCTTTGCTGTGGATTTCTGACCCTGTCAATCAAAATTATACGCCCATAATTAGGCCGAAATCCAAGATTATTAACATATAAACAAGTGAGTTAAAAAAAATGCATCTCCGTATCAGTTGTTAAGAGTAAGTTGGTCTTTAAGAGTTAAAATTGTTATTATTGTTGTTTATTGTCATGTTTGTGAAAAAATATTTAGAATATTCTCCTGTTTCTTTGCGTTTATTTTTTCTGTAATTATATAAGATTCTTATATTAAATAACTGCTTTTAATTTCATTACCTGTATTTGTGCTTGTAGTCATAAATCACCCACAGCCTTCCTGCATAAGATGCATCATTTAAACTGGGTGTTACAGAAACGTCTGATCAGAAAGTCACATTTTTAGGTGTGATCCACTTGTTTAACACTGATCTACACATTACATATACAAGACGTATAATGACACATCAGTTTGCATGTAAATGCTTCCTTATGACAAACCTGAAGGCAGAGCAGAGGAGACGAATGAAGAGATACCTTCCTCTTCATCTCCTCTCTCAAACTTCTTTTCATAAAACATTGCACTCACGTCACAAAACACCATGAAGCCATACAGAGAAGAGCGCTCTTTCTCATCTTATAATCACTTTCACAAACACATCCAAGAGCCTTGAAGCACTACAGCAACACTTCTCTTCCTAACATCTTCCTCTTATGAACAATACCAGATAGTGACCGTCACCTCAGGCCAACAGTAATCATCATCTGCTTCTGTAATCTGATGCTGGAGAGGCAACCACTTCTCCTCTGAAACCATTTGTAGCTTTAAATATGAGAAGCTGCACATCTGTGTAAGCAGTGATGTCACATTTGCACACATCCCAACACCAACAATATCTCGATGCAAGTAAACATATTCCCTTTTTGTTAGTTTGTTGGATCAATAAGTGCCAACTCTAACATGTCAAACCTCATTTGTTCTCTGTAAAAATCCAACAGTGATCACATGATTGCAGTGTGTGTGCTCTGGCTTCTGCATCATTAAGAACAGTTTATTTTGGGGGACACACGGGTCACATTTACATGAGGTTCAATTCTGATTAAAAGTGAAATCTAAGGAGATGAAAAATTATGTAAGCAGACAATTCAGACTTAAACTTAATTCTAAAGTCAGTGGCTGGTTTATTTAAGTGCTCATTATGCTGTTCTGTCACCATGATGCACATCTTCTGCCTCCCATCTTTGGTAAACCGTATCCTTTCTCCTCTTCAGCTGATGAAAAAAGTCAAGTACGCTCATGTTCATGCTTCAGAAGTATAATCAGAATTTAAGTAAAAAACTGTTCATATTATGTGGTATTTATCCATGTTGTAGCCAAAAAGATGAGAACCAGGAAGTGGTTTGCTTAGTTGTATATGCATCATGTTCGCCGTCAGCGGAAACAAGGGAAGGCGAATAAACGTGTTTCCATGGAAACCTCAATTCAAAGACGAATTCTTTCAGTCAAACATGTAACCGTACCCACTGGATCTCGTTTGTTTGCTTCAGCTACTGTGCACATGCATGTGAATGCCGCATGACCCAGCCATAATCGCTGACCTCATCACCAATGTGCCTTCGCTGAGCCACAGAGAATAGGGCTTAATCCCGCCCATATGCATGCATATACACACACACACACACACACACACACACACACACACACACACACACACACCTCCAGAGTAGAGGCTGGGCTCCGAAGTCCCCAGATATCACATTGCTACAGCCAATATGAAGTATGCTCCATGTTTGTAAAACAGTGACTCACAAGCCTGTTGGTGTAAAAGAGTGTGTGTGTGTGTGTGTGTGTGCTGGACAATCCAGTGTAAAAGCAGATGATTTGACATATTATGGTGGTATTCTCATGCATTTGTTGTCGGACATTAATCTTAAATTTAAAATCTTCCCTGCTCCAGTCAGAATAACCTGACTATTAAAATCCTCTTGTTATATATTATCTGATTGTATGTGTTTAAATACAGACACAAGGTGCGCTGACATCTCAGCCAGTAATTATCTATCATGCAGACACCAATCATACTGCCAAGACATTATGATCAGAAACATCTGGAGTGTCTGTGAACATCTGTATGGTGTATAACACACTTTAGGCTCCAACGCACCTTGTTGATGCCTTTTGGGCCAATGTGACATCTTGAATCTGTCAATGAGATATCACTCTGACTGGAGATGTAGCGTACTAAATCGCCTCTGAAGTATGTTAATGTGGGAAAAACGTGTTTTTTTTTTAATGTATGAAGCTTAAATGTTTGATAAAAACAAAGTAAATCATTCACACGATGAGTTGGTTTAAAAAGCAGGTTTTTAAATCCAAACATTAAAAATCCTGCTCTTTTCTGCATTCTCCTCTTGCTCAGCCTGGATGGGAAAGCTGGTAGTCGGAGTTTTTTCCCAGGCAACATGGGGAGACGTAAAAGAGTCTCCTGCTGTTACCGTTGTTTCTTTATGTGGGTTTTGTGTAGAAGAGCTCAAACAAGGTGTTCGGTCCTAATGATCTCCTGGATTTGACTGCGGGTGTCGGTCCGTAGCAGTGTTGTATTGGTGTTATTATTACGTCATTATTCCACATGTGAGACGAGCCGTTTCTCCCTGCTTTCCTGCTACGTGTATCGGTTGTGTTTGTCCACAATGTAATCCGTTTTATTTAAGCAAGCACAGACCTACAGTGATAGAAGGATAAGAGCTAATATCAACAGTTTGGTCACTCAGTCACACCTTTTGGAGCAAAACAAATAAGATTTGATTCAGAGGGAGGCATTTGATCAATTTCAAATGCTGTCATACGTCACTGCCCTCATAATTCCCTTCGTCTTTCACCTTGCCATAGGTAAGTTAGCAGTGCCTACTAGCGGATGAACTGAGTTCCCTTCTATATTTTGACACTGGTTGGTAGCCATAACGCACCACGGTTGTCTCCAACCATCCAAAAACACCAGAAGAATTTGAGAAAAACAGATTTTTTCTGTTCTCCTCAAAATCTTCTTGTAATTTCTGTATCATCTTTTTCACGTCTTGTACCTGATTTACCCCTATTCACTGACTGTTTTAAGCGGACCAAAACCAGGAAGAGAACAACAAAACGATCTGCAATGATCAACAGGTAAACAAGTTTTCCTCTTTGTTGTTTGTTTTGTTTTCCTTTTCAGTAATTCTTGGTGCTGCATGTCACAGAAAGTGGACCATGTTAATCCCGTTAATTATGGAGTTTTTCCCTGGAGTTTGTCTGTTTGTTAGCAACATAACTCAAAAAGTTATTGATGGAATTTTCAGGGTGTCAGAGTGTTTTCTACTTATAAAAACTGACTCGTTTGGGAAGAACAGCATGAACATAATCTTTGTATGAATGAATATTGGCCAGGTCCCAGACAAAAAGTCCCTAAATGGACCAACTGACTGTCCGATGAGAATGCAGCCTAATATAACATCCCTACTGTGTCTTCATTGTTTTTTATATCAATCAGCTTTTATTGTTCATCCAAATATACGATGCACCATATGAATCCTCAATGCCTCACACAAGGTGTGCATGCAAATTCAACAGCTAAACATTATTCCTAATACCCAACAAACTAGATGTAGAGTAATGACATCCATGCGGGGGTTGGGCTTTAACCTTATAGCTTAAAAGCAGATACTGTGATATCTGTACATCAAGGTGTACAACTGAATATCATCTGCATAGCAGTGATGAGAGATGATGAAGACTGAGTAACATACAGTAAAAACAACAGAGGCCCAAAACAGAACCTTGGGGTACACCTAAATGGACTGGATAATGTGGAGAGCTGAGCAAAAAAATAGGCTACCAGTCCAAGGTAGAAGCTGATAGACCAACCCTCAGCCTATAAAGCAAAATGTGATGTTCAAAAGTATCCAAAGCTGTGGTGAAGTCATACATGGGCAGCGCAGAACAATTTCCCTTGTCAATCAGCATCAAAATGTCAGCTGATGCGATGGGAAATGCTAGAGTGCGGGGCGTGGCTGGGAAACAGCGTTCATAGATCACAAACCAGGGTTGGAAAAACATCCTGGATGGAAAACATAAAGTAAAAAGAGAAATATAAACCATGTAGAATAACACCGGCCATCAGCAGCAGAAAAGTCTAACAAAGGTCCATCGTAACAGATGTCACTAAAAGGGAATCAGTCTGTGTTTAAGCCATTTCAAATTAAAGTTGGCCATTTGTCATAGAGAGGAGACAAACTATGTTCCAAAAAAAGGGTGACAGAGATCACTTCTGCAAAAAACAGAAGACTTAGAGGCTCCTGCACAAAAGCCAAAAAAACAAGAAACAACACAAACAGGTTCGGGTGACAGACTAAAGATAAACAACACAAAGCAAGGCGAAGTGAGGTGTTGTACCACCATGCTCTGCCAAAACACCTTCAGTTTGTCTTAACACTGATTTACCATGTCTCTTTTATCAACACCATTCTACTTGTGTTTTGATAATGAGGAAGATAAATGCCGTCTGACACATCGGTCTAAAAATGCAAACAACTATACCGTAAAATTATATTTTACATCAGTAGAACTATCCTAAAATACTGGGGTGTCTCTGTGGCTCACATTAAAACTGAGGCACATGTTAGGAAGTACATAAATAACACAAGCTGCACATTTCAGGTCCGAATACGGGCAGCGAAGGACAGACTCATGTGAAACTAAACATGCGCATGGCTTTTCTGCACATGGTGAATATAAAGCATGGGGGAAAAAAATGTGTGCAAATGTGTTGCAAGTGACAAAAAAGCTGTCATCTGAATCATGTGTTTGTGCGACAACTGTGACCACAGTGAACACACACACCGAGCCACACGCTGTCTCTCTCCCAGACAGCCTATGGGCCAAACACTCTCACCCTGCCGTTGCCGGGTTACAAGCTCCGAACCGGTGCCTACACGGCACCCGTTACACATAGATACCACATCTACATCAGCTGGTGAGAGGGGATTTTAAGATCTTTGTTCAAATCAATCCTTAGCTGAAGGAGGAAGGAGAGGGGAGGACATGGGAACAGAGCCTTAAATGGGAAGAAAATGCCATGGGTGAGGGAGACGGAGCATTTCTGTCAGCATCCCCGGAGAAAAGAGCTTGCCCTGATGTGGAGCTCACATCATCACTCAGTTTTCTGCAGACTGGTCTGATATGTGCTGGGACAGACACAGCCTGCAGCATGCATTCACTCCTGAGAGATGCAGAGGCACAGCGTACGCGTAAACACAAACCAATGTGGCAAAGCAAGCGACAGAAAAAAAGATGCTCGGATCGAGCAACGTGAGCAATGAAAAGCTGCAACACACAAGCAGCTTGATGCACAGATGATGACAACCAAGCTGTCGCAGGAGGTGTGTCTGCAGCTTGTCCAATAGGAACATGCTAGCTTGGATCCGTGAAGTATTACTAAGTAACACAAAGCTCAGCAACAACATGAATGAGCAGATGATTTCACAGGATTTTCTCCAGACAGGCACATCAGGGCATGTTGGGACTCTTTCAAGTCACCTTTTGTTTAAGACTGGGTTTTTATTCATGCAATACACTGCTGTAGCATCTATTTAAGCTTTACACCAGAAACACTTTTCTCCTGTCAGACCCTCCAAAAAGGGTCCAGTGTTCTCTGATTGGTCGGCTTTTAATGCGATGCAGCGGCTCATCGTTTATACGTGCCAAACTTTAAACCAGGTTTTTAACACACGTGTAACACGGTGATGTGAAGAAGTATTTTTCCAGTCAGGAAATGTGTTTATTGTTTACATGAACAGAAGTGTTTTAACACAACAGAGGACAGGGCAAAACCATAAACAGCTTAATGGAAATAATCAGAAAGTAGATGTTTCTGGATAATTGAATCAGACTCTTAAAAGCACAGGAAAGTGCAGCATGTTGTCAACAGCTAGCTCTTTACATAGGGCATAAAATGAGAAGAGTAAAAGAAAAAATGTTACTTAGAAGTCCGGAAGTTGTTTTGTAGGCTTGTTAAAACCTGTCAGGTCATTTAACAGCCTGCGTCTTCCTGCTTTAATCTGACCTCTTTCAAGCAAACGACCCCTAAACAAATGTTTAAAGTATAAAAACACGCTTGGTTTCCTTCTGCAAGCTGCAGTAACATCCGAGGATGTTTTAGGCTCGAGTTTGAGCTGCAGCAGAGACATCAAACCAAAAAGGGTCGCAGACAGCAGCTTAAAGTCCGTCCACTCGAACTACAGCAGCTCAACTCTGCCAAGTGGCCTCAAGCTTTTCAGGAATCTCTGCTGACAAGGACAAAGCGCCTGGATCACTGCGCAGATGTCACTGAGCAGCTCCAGCAGCCTACTGTTGGCAGCTTTTAGCTCGCACGCTTTCACACAGCTACTTAACCCGAACCACGACACACTTACCTCTGGCTGAAAGCTTTTTTGTGTTGATAATTTTAGCAGCATACTCCTGGCCGGTGGACTTCTTCACACATCGGCGGACGACAGAAAAGGCACCCCTGGAGCAGGAGAGATGGATAACCCAGATGACACATGGTTGAAGCAGCTTTGTGTCACAAACACCTTAAGGAAGTGACATTTATAAATACAATGTGACATTCTGTGTATGAGAAGATGTCCTGTGTGCTAAAGCATGGCAGGGACAGGAGAGGGTTCATTGGAGCCAGTCAGGAGGAGGGGAAGGAATTAGCATTTATCCACTCAGCCTGGCTGCATTGTTGCACAGACTCAGGCTGTTCACAGTACTGGTAGGTGGAGCAGCTTTATTAGCCACACGCAGAGATAAGATGTCATAAAGTGGCTTTGTAGCCAGGATATACAATGTCACGCAAGTGTCCTTTCATGCTTTAAATCCGCAACAAGCAGTCTAATTGCAGCAGAGCCTTGTCTGCTTTACTTTTATACCGTTTGGGTTGCAGTCAGCCTTCAAACAGCTGAGCAGGACGTCTAAAGATGCCACCTGGGCTTGTCGCGTGCAGCACGTAGACAAATCCAAACACAAGCTGGGTCCCCAGGCAGGTGTATCTCACCTGTAGGGTACAACAGTGGTGCCCTTTACCTTTAAAACACACACTGGGGATTAGATGGAAGCATCTGTAGCGCTAACGCGAACCTACTGACAGCTTATGGTTGCGCACGAGCTTGCATATCCGTCCCCGGGTTTCCTGACAGCACCTCTCCGGTAGTGGGAAAGCCGTGCACACACGCACACACACGCATACACACGCATAAACACGCAGACAGAGCGCAACAAGAGAAGCGGTGCTGGACGTTACGCTCGCTTACTTTCCCAGTTCCTCGTACAGCTGATACTCGTCTGTGAATCTGGTCGAAGTTACGATTGTAGCCATGTTGGATGAAGTGAAGGGGAGAGGGGGGGAATCGCCTCGCGCTTCAGTGCTCGCCTCGCGCAGGTTTCGGGAGGACAACTCGTGAAGGACCAGAGAGGGAAGAGAGAGGAGCAGAGAGTGGGAGGAGAGGAAGTGGAGATAGGAGTAGCCGTAGTAACGAAGATCGTCTACGCGTGAGGGGTGTCACTCTGTTGGGAAAATGTTTAATTACCAGTTGTTGTATTTTAGCTCTCTGTCTTTGTTAGAATTTTTACTTCTTGCACAAAATAATTGGTTAGACTTTTTCCAGACTTGAGCTTGTCAACGACTCCAGAGTCGGTTGATGGACTGAATCATCTCAACATGAAAATCTTGAATGTATAAGTGAAGCAGTTGCACCAGTTAGGATCATGAGCACCATAAGCAAATGGAAAACACCACAGGAAAATACCAATATGGTTAAAAACCTGAAAATAGTATGCAGAAAAGCCGACAATCACAGGGCCAGCAAGGAAGGGCCCACCACAGGAGGGAAAACACAACTTCTAATCTATTATTAGCTGTACAAACAAAGCTGTGAAATGATAACAGAAGACTGTGCAAGGCCGAAAAGTGATATCTATCTCAGATGATTAATAAGAATGGAAACATGTCTCGCTCTTTGTTTGCTATGAGTGAAACACTTAGAGTTACAGAATGAATCTGCCAACTTTTTAGTGGAAAAATATCAACAATGAGACAAAATATTAATAATATACTGTCAAACAAGAAATATAGTCTCACTCCAAAGCCTGGAAATAAGTCAGATGTTACTGAGAAGTTTTATTTAACCAGCTTAATGACGTCTTAAATGAAAGTGGAAATTAGATAAATTCCAGTCTGGCTTCCAACCTCATCACAGCACTGAAACTGGTTAAAGTCCTAAATGACATTAGGATGAATACTGGTTCTGGTAAAGTATCAGTCCTGGTTCTGCTGGATCTCAGTGCT
>JBAMHV010000017.1:20062612-20075117 GCA_037177535.1 Pseudomugil gertrudae
ACCTCAGAACAGGGTTATAAGGTGTGTGTGGAGCGAGACGCACCTCAGAACAGGGTTTTAAGGTGTGTGTGGAGCGAGACACACCTCAGAACGGGGTTATAAGGTGTGTGTGGAGCGAGAATAAGTAGGAATTCAGACCAAAGCATTGCGGTTCTGCTTTATAAAGACAATAAATTTATGATTTACACGTTAAAAGAAGGATTTAAAAGCATGATATATACCCTTTAAGGATGCTTTTTATAGCAGTAATGACAAAGTTTTAAACAAGCTCATGATCAATCAACACATGATTGTTCAACACTGGAATTCTTCCATGAGAAAATCTGACGCCATCATTTAGTTTTTATTGTGACTTCTATCATAGACAGACTGCAGAATAAAAAGCTCAGTGAAGCTATGTTCAATTGAATAAAACGTGAACAGGTATAAGGAAACTCACCGCCCCGTCATGAGCTGACTTCGAGAAGGGGAGCAGATAGGTTGGACGTAATAATTCTCAAGTTTTACCCCCTCTGCTGCCAGCCGGTCCAGCGCAGGAGTGTGGATGTCTGAGCCGTGGTAACCAATGTCTCCGTAACCCTGGTCATCCACCATGATAAAGATAAGATGCGGCGCCTTGAGCTTTCCCTTCTTCTCTGTCTTCACACTGCCATTCATTGACTCGGCTTCACACACGCAGCAAAGACCACTGAACATGATCACATCAATCACCAGGAAAGGCACACAGCAGATTGGTCCCCTCATGTCCAGCAATGCTGTTATAAACTGTCACAGATGGATCCAAGCAGCTTGTCTGGTAGTCTTATGTGTTTGGGATCAATCTGAGGCTTCTTAATGTTGTGAGTTGGGGCAGAGGAAGAGACCGATAATGTGGTGGGTGGAGAAAAAATGCTCTCTATAAAGGACAAGTTGGCAAAAGGTGAAGGTTTGAAAAGCACATGGAGACTACTTCTCTTGCAGTACCTTGCAACATTCCTCTGTACTTTCAGGCGCCTCGTAAGGTGTCTGAGAAGTCCTGGGAAATATTTGCTTTATGTGCATGCTATACCAATAAGAAAGCCTCAGCAGACAGGACAGACATTGGCCCTGTCCCAATACCCACACTACACCCTACGGCCTTCCACAAAGTGTGCACTTGGTCAAAGTGTTCGAGTGCGTAGGTCTGAAGTGTGGGAAAACAGGAGAATTGGGACATATGTGCCCTTTGAGGAGACGTCATTTTAGAACCTAAATCGACTGAAGCTGAACCATTTAGACTGTCCTAAAGAAAAATGTTATAAAATCAACACACGTTTTTAATGAATAAACAAATTATTGAACACATTTTTGTAAATTTACTGTATTTTAGAGGAACTGGGAAAATAACTTTCCTTTATATTCTAAACTAAATATGTATAAAATTATTAAATTGGCTGCTTTATTACTTTTTAAAAAGAAAAAGTAAAAAAGAAAGTATCATATCAGTAAAATAACTCAAATATTTAAAGCATCTTTTCAAGTAACAGGAAAACTTTTAATATTATTACACATGGACAGCAAAGTAAAAGAGGAAATATTTCAATAGTTGCACTAAAAAATAATTACTTTTGCCATTAACATGAAATCTCCCACTTTCTATTTTAAAATGCAATATGCTGCAATAAATTGTGGATAATATACGTCCCCAAAGTCTGCATGGATGCCAAATATTACACATAAAATAAACAAAAAAAAAGTTCAGTTTAACATCAAGCATATGCATGTGTGTGTGTGTGTGTGTGTGTGTGTGTGTGTGTGTGTGTGTGTGTGTGTGTGTGATCCAAAAAACACAAACTACATTAGTGGTATTAGTCTTATTTACATGCTGGTCCCAATAAAAGAGACACTGTCAGATTTCAAACCATTAAATAAATGACTAATTAAAATAAAATGCTCCTTGCTATTTTTCTTTTATTGCTTGTTACCATCCAAATAATAGAGTCAGATGATGATAATTACATCCATAGGAAGGCAGTGAAACTTCTCAGGGAAGCCTCCGGAGTGATGAGAATGTGTATCGACCGCAGGGCTTTTTCCTTCACCTCACTGCCATCTCCTTCCCATAATGCTGTGAGGAAATCAATGCCTCCAATACAAGGTTGTTCCAGAAGCAAACTCGTGTTATCTGACCCAGTGGGAACATTCAGAGGCTTTTTCCCCACAGTGAAAGAGAGAGCAGGAAAGCTGATGTGAGGTAGAGGTGAGAATTGGTAAGAAAGAATAAAAAGCAACAAGGATGGAGATGAGAGAAAAAACAGATAAGCATTAAGAGAGGTAGTACATCATAAAGAAACTGGTGTAAAAGCAGCAGTCAGTGTGTGGGCGTCAGTGGGTGTAGCTGTCAGTGCGCCTCAGGGAAATGCAGGGCGACGTGAACTCTGTTTTACCGCTTAGAGGGGCAGTCATGAGGATGGGGGGGTGGGTGGAGGCAGGAAAAATGGAAAGTGGCAAATGACTTCTTGAAGAGTACGCAGAGCAAGCTGGTGCACGGTGCTCTTTCCTCGAGTATCTGAGAGGAAACAAAGACAAGGGCACTTACGAAAACTCAGCTGTAGCAGCCTGGATATATTATGTGGTCTGTAGACCTGTGTGTCAAAGACGAGGAAAGCTTAATGCCAAAAATAGGGTGAGCATTAAAAAATAATCTAAAGAGGACTCAGAGTTTAAATGGACTATTTTTTCCCAACTTTTAAAGGCAAAGCTCTGTTCTGCTGTCCAGCAATGCCAGAAATGAGAAAAAATATACACATCTGCTTGGCCATGGAGGGGAATTTGATGTCTGTGTAAAAGATTGTATGCATTTCTGTGTGTGTGTGTGTGTGTGTGTGTGTGTGTGTGTGTGTTTTGGACAAGCCAGTGCTGAACAGTATGGAGGGGAGTAGCAGTGGGTGTGATTTATTCATGATGGCAAATGAGTGACTCACTTAATCTGAACCTTCTGTTGGACTAAAGCTAAGGTGTATTTTGTGGGAGTCTGTGCTGAAAATACTTTTAAAACCGTTAACAGTAAGAGTCCTTTTCAAGTTTGAAGATATTTAAAGATTTATATTTAAAGATATTTCTATTCTGGCTCAGAGTACTGATTTCCTGTACTTTACAGAAGTGGATGTCAGTACACAAGCTGCTTAATATTCAGTGCAGGAACAAAACAATGTATTTAAAGCAACACACGTCTATCAGAAAATGAACTGATCAGCACCGGTGCATGGTGGAAGCGGATATGTCACACTTCAGGGAGAAACAGGATTGTTGCATCAATAAATGCCATCCCACTTTGGCCGTCACGAGAGTAGAAGCAGGAGGTCAGAACTTGACTTCATGGGGGTTTTTTTACTGTGCTGCATTAAGCTGCCGTACAATCAGTGCAATCATGTCTAGCCAGTAAGCATGCTACTCTGGAAATACAGCCCACTGCATGAATGCAAAACAGCTGTAACTGCAACAAGGCTGGACATCTTTATGAACTGGAATGTGGCTGTTCCAGAAGGCATGGGAATCTGGTTTAACTTGTGCTTTCACAACAGCCCGAATACACTTATATCTTCTACACAAGCTATGTTTTAGCTAACAGTTAGCCATCTTACCAAAACACAATTTTAATGAACGTTTATATGATTTTGAAAACATTAAGTGATAATTTAAAGTTGATCGGACGCCAGTGGGAACAAAACGAGCCTGAAAAAAAAGGATGAATGTTAAACTAACATAAAGCACAAGATCTGAGATCTGATTACAAACTAGATTAAAATTATTTTCTTTTTTAGGCAAGCATCTGTCTTCTAGCAAGCTTCTAAGCATCAGTTTACTGAACTTGCAGTTTTCCTAAATGGTCAAAATAAAGCAAAAAGAAGACGAGCTAGCAATAATCAGGTGTATTTATTGATCCAGACAGTCACAGAGCTAAGTTAGAGGATAGCGATGCCAGATGGGGCCACTGTGTGGAATTTCCTCAGGATCAGTCTGTAAATGATCAAACTCAGACAGATTCACTGACTACCTCGACATACTCCAGACGAGTTCAGTCACCAGAGTGAATATTTGCTGTTAAATGTCTCTAACAACCACAAACAGGTCGTCAGTGTTTCCTGCTGAATGTTCCAGAAACATATAACATGAGAAAAGGTGTACAGCCTCAGCAGCTTCTGTGGTCTTCATCTGTCTAAATAATAAGGGCTAATGAGAGTAAAAATAATGTTCCTCTATAGGAAACTTTGCATTCCAGGTGAAATAAGATAAACAAACATGGAGTCAAACCAACGGCTCCTGGTCAAACATTAAAACTCAGGAAAACTAATCGGTTTAAAGAAGGAGCTTGTTTTGATCCATATGCAGAAGAAATGACTGTTTTTCCTCATAGAATAAATGAATTAGTGTCACTGAGGCTCCCAGTCAGGGCAAACCCAACTCGGCTTCAGGCTCAGTAAAACGAATCAAGACGCACTGCTGAACCTCTTATTACGTCAAAATGACACATTTCTCTCTGCATCTGTTATTTTCATCGTCTCTTTAATTACACTGTACCACACTGAAACTACACAAAGTAAGACTGTGTGGTCAGAAGTGACATCTGTCCTATGCTAGTGGACTGAGACATCTCATTGAGACATCTCACAGACATTATCACTCCCACCAGACCTGAAGGAGGGGGACTGACTCTTTCCAGCCAGTAGAAACTTAATCCTCTCCCTATTCTCCCCTTGCTCTGTGATAGATTGGGTGCGTGGGACAGCTCAGTCTCATCACATCAAACTGCTCAGACAGATGATGCTGGTGGCCTTGTGTCAAACTTTGGTGATTCCTCTGCTTCGTTCTCCACCTTTCTGTCGGCCTGCTCCATATCATCAGACATCTCCCCTCAGGAGAACAGGCTGCCTTTCACTCATCCAAAATGAAATCAATAAGCTTTGTGCTTGTATGTGCATGTTGCTAGAGAAGAGAGAGTGCCACCATGAGGATCGAAGGGGCACTGCATGTAAAAACTAAAGCAACTAAGGCAGAAATCCATCTTTAAACAAGCAGGTTATATCCAACCAGCCAGCTATATGAGGACTAATTAAAGTATTTGATTGCATAAAGCTAAAGCCTCTGCAGACACTTCTTTTGATTCAGATCACTCCATCTTTGTTTTATCACCATCATCAGCTTTAATACGTGTTTACAAACTGACACAGATGATCATTTTCACTGCGTTCCCTACATGGAAATCAGACCTGCTAAATAATGAGCATGTTGAATTTTTCTCCACACAAATAACTGATGGAGCATGCTGACACTACCCTTCAGCTTGAGGGTCATAGAGCAATTGTGGCAGCAGCCTGTCAACTTGGCTTAAATTTTATTTGTTCACAGTTACAAACATTAGGTCACTGAAGCTTTATGCATCACTACCCACTGTGCAGGAAACAAGTTAGCCAGCATAGCATGCAAGCTAAGTGCAGTGGTGGTAATAGTTCTAATTGTGATAACATTCAATTATATAATATATACACTCTAATAACCACTGTGAATATTATGAAATAAATATTTTTTCATTAAGAAAAGAGCTTTTTTATGCAGTGTTTTATTACACTATATGAACTCTGGTCTTCCAGACATCATGTGTCATCATGTTCTGACCAGCATAGCAACCAGCGAAGGGAACCAACAGTCTGATTGTGTCTGACCAATCAGAGCTTACTTAGATTGACCCGTTGTATAACACATTTTTTAGACAGATGGTCTGGAGCATTGTTTTGTGTGAGTTTAGAGGTACGTGTATGTGTGTGTGCCTGACTCACTGGTGACAGCACACGGAGGTTATGAGGGGCCACCTAGAGCAACACTGCATCTGTTTCATGCAGCAGATGACAGAGGGACAGGACAGTGGGGATCCTGGGAGAGATGCAATGCAGTCTGCCACAAACTGGGGTCGGGAGTTCATCCATGATGAACAGGAGACAAACTGGAGGCATAAAACAAGAGTCAGTCAGCCTGAAAGTGGTGGTAATTAAAGCAGCGGCAGCATGTTGGGCATGAAGCTGACAGTGCAGTAAAGATTCACAATCCAGAGAGATGTTTGTAGAAAAAAAACTACTTATTCTCACAGGTAATTTAACAGTGAGTAATGGCAGATTCTCCATGAAGACTTTAAAGCTTTTTCTGGATTTAAACTTTCAGTATGAATTGTGTGATTTTTCTGTGCATGTGAAAGCATTGCATAGTACCAAAACAAAGAAAATGCCTCTCCTTAAGTGGTTCAAACATCGCATGCCAATCCAGAATTTTAAATCATCATCATGTAATATTTATATGTTTTTTAGTTTTTTATTTTGCAAGCTTTAAAGAAGGAAGGTTTGGGTTCTCAGATGTCACGCATTGAGTGTCATATAGATCCTGGGGATGAGCAAGCATGGAGATGTGTGGACCCAAGTCAGGCAGGAGATAGAGCCAGAAGGATGCAGATGAGGATATTTACTCTAACTTAATCAGAGAAACCAGCAGCACTAAGACTACTAAAGAACTACTAATGACTCACACTGAACTGAAAACCCAGGAAGTATAAATACTAACTAAACCTAATAAGACACAGGTGTAAAGACTAACTAAGGGCAGGTGAAACTACTTAAACATAATGAGTGAAGCTGAAACACATACAACAAAACAGAAACACAAAAAAATAAAACAGGAAACTAAACAAATCAAACTCAAACACAAACCCTGACATTGAGCGCAAGACTCACGCCTCACATCCGTTTGTGCAGAAATACGACTCTGACACCAACAGTGTTGCAAAGTTTTAGTCACCAGATGTATCCAATATAAAACCAGAGTTTAGACCTGTGATAGTGTGCATGTGACTAAAGAAATCACCTTTAAATATCAACTAAACTTAAGAAAACTGGTTGCTGTGTTTGATCACCACTACAGACTGTAACATATTCTAAAATTAAATGTAAACAAGTATCGTTGTTAGTGTTTGTTAATAGAGTTTTAACCAGTCATGCCATCAGTGCATAGTGGAAGAGGATGCAGACACTGAGGTTTGCAGAATGCATGAGAAGATGGAGAAAAGAGCAAATCAGTGAAAAAGCTTCAGTTAATTTTATTCTTTTATTAGATTTTTTTAATTAGCCACTGCTTTCTTAAACCCAAATAAAAACATCCAAACCTGAGTATAACCAGGTGCCATGGTGTGAATATGCATGCAGCTGAAATGCTCTTCATTTTCAACATGGCTTCAGTGCTGCTGCCTGTGTGCTGCAGATCCGACCCTCTCCTCGCATCCGGCAGTGACTCAGTCAGTAATTGGTCTCATCTTCATGAGACTTTAGAGCGCAGTGGAAACAACCGCAGTCAGAATGAATTATTTAGTTCCTTCGATTATAGTCCCATGGGTAAAGGATCGGGTACTTTTGGTTGAAATTCAGATTAAAATGGAGCGTTTCAGATTGAAGGTAGCAGGAAGAGCTGCAGCTGGATAATTATGAGACAAGTAACATGTTAGTCCATTTAATCTTAAGAAACTATAATCTTATAGATAAGCACAATATCTTCAAGTTACAGAGCAAACAGTGTCTTAAAAATCTTAAGATGTCAGAATCATACAGAAAAAAATCCTTTATGCACTTTATCCATGTTTCCTCCCACTGGGCTATACCATATCGCAACGCAAGATCACAGAACATTCAGTTACTTTTTACATAAAATTAAACCCATAAAAAAGGAAAAGCAGTTTAAAGAAGACCTGAAAGTCTCTAAATTAAAGAGGTGAAGATGCAACAACATAAAACATCCCAGATGAGGCAGATTATATGAAATACCAAATGATTAAAGGACAAATCATTCAAAATAAAGCAGAAGGCTGAATTTTGTTGAAGAGCATCATGAAAGCTATCCCTCCATTATCAGTAGCGCTTAGTCAAATGAAGCTGGAGCCTATCAGAGCGAGAGGCGAGGTAACACCTGCACAGGTCGCCCCATTAAAGCTATGGTTAGGATTAAATATGAGCAAATATCTGTTTTAACCGTACAAACGAACACTTGAGACTTGCTTTAAGCACAGATGTCAAACACCACGAAGAACACCGCCCTTCAGGTTTAAGATTTCCTGCTTTAACACACCTGAGTCAAATTACCTGCTAGGTTTCCAGAACTCTGCACAAAGTTGTTGGATCAGGTGTGTTGGAGTAAAACATTTCAAACCTGCAGAACAGTAGCCATCAGTTTCACATTGCTGCATTAGAGTGAAATCACAATGTTTTTTTAACGTGGTCGAAACATTTTATTCTATTTTTATTAAACAAAATTCACTTTGTGCGTAGCTATAACTAAAGGCTGAGTTTGCATTATGTTTGTTAGTATGGTGGTCTCATTTTAACGTAAGCCGGGGGCCAGAAATGCCAGAATGTGCCTTTCTGGCACAGATGCTACAATCTGAGACACTTTCTACACCACAAGTCATTTGGCACCACGGAGATGTTGTTATAGATAAAAATGAGAACAGTGAACAGAGAAAAAGTCTAAGACACTTCAGAGCAAAAAGGGCTGAAAATAAAGAGAAAATAAGACACAACAGTGAAAACTTTGAAAGGGGAGATAGACACATATAAGCTTATTAACTGGGGGAACAGGAGAAAGGACACTTAGCAGCTTTTCTTTGTTAAAACACTTTGTGTGTTAAAGCAATGATCCTCACACCATTTCCACGTTACACTCCACTATATAAAGTATGCAGAAAGAAAGGCTGGATCATGAAGAGCTACAAGGAAAACTAAAACTACTTCCATGCTGCTGCGTATTAATAGATTAATAGATAGTTAGATTAATAGCTATGGTTAAAAAATGTCTGCGTATCATATGTAATATTAATCTTAATAATTTTTTTTCTGTATTTTGTTTTCTGCAGTGACTGAGCCGACCTGTTTTATAGGTTTAGAAAGACAGTAAGTAACTGCACATTGTTCTGCGTCAAGTAAAAAATGGAAAAAGTTGCTTTTTCATCCAAATCATTTTGTGTAAAATGCATTTTGTGAAGAGTTTTCAGAAACAAGTGTCACACTTTGGACTGTGGAAAATTTAGACTTCAGTATGTGTTAAACTGTATAAATGAAGCAATATTAGACAATAAACAACAAATGAAGGTTAATTATTTATGCAAACATTAAGTTAAGCATTTGTTTGTTTATTGGTTTCTTTTTTAACATAAAAAATAGTTAATAAGAAATGTACACATAACAAGTACAATTAGACAATTAATTTTCATTTCTTTCTTAGTATTAGAATGAAATATTCAATAAAATGTTCAAAAAAGGAAGAAGCAAAGCTTATTTAAGTCCTACTCTTTTTTTTTTTTTTTTTTACAAAATTTATATATATTATCATTTAGCCAATAAAGAGCATAGTTTAAATATTCTATGAGGTTAGCACAGTGTTTACATCATTATTTACCATACACCATACAATCGGCTCATTTCACAATACATTTAAAAAACATTTTGTTTGTATACTTTTTAAAATGATTTATATTTGCACATCTTTAAACACAACATTAAACACTGTATTAAAAATGATAATAAAAAACCTCCTCTTCATGTCCTGTTTGTCTCTCTGTCTTGGCCCTGATGGACTGGCGACCTGTCCAGGGCGTACCCCGCCTCTCGCCTCTCCTGGGAGAGGCTGCAGCTTCCTGCAACCCTGCAGCGGAATGGAAAATGGATGGATGGAGAACAATCATACGACTTTTTTAGCCACTAGGGGGGGTTATTTGTACAACTGATCCATAATTCTATAACTACATGTCTGCTCAGATGTTGATCTAATACCCCACTGTCCCTTTGTGAAAATAAATTAAACAAACCTTCAATGGATCCTGTTGTATGGTTCAACCTGTAGTTTCTGTTACATATTACACCTTTTAGAGAAGACGGAGAGGCCTTTTCCCTGAGTGTCTGACACAGGACTGATCTCAGTTACTATCCTGAGGACTGGAGACAGCTGCAGAGTAAGGCTGCCAAAGGGAGCAGCTATCATTGGTAACCTGCTGCAGCATTGATGATGGCAGTGTAGCCTTCATCAACAGCTTTTAAGGCATGACAATTGCTCAATAACCCCTTTGCAGTAAATCCACCAAAGTATGTTCTGTATTTCAGTAACTTAACTGCTTAAAGGAGGTAATGCAAAGAGACGTTTCTTTTCACAGAGTCCTAACAAACCAAACTAGAACTGTGTCATATAGTTCAGTTACTCACTCCTCCCATCCTCTTACACTAGTAAATTAGACGGATTCAGAGTCCAGACAGCCCTCTGAAAAACTATTATTATTATCTATTAGTATTATTATCAGTTTTTTGCTCATGAGCGTGGGCTTTTTTAGGAGCTAGTGGCAAAATGATCCGGGTCTCTCTGTAATAAAGAATCCTTTAAAATATCACTGAAATCAGGTGGTGATCTGGATCAATTTCTCAACACCTGTTCCTCATTTCATTTCTGAGATTTCCTGAAAATCTCCTGAAAATCACTTTCGAGTTATGTTTCTAACAGACAGACAAATACCTGATCTCTGTCTTGATCCAAAACAAGGGGCCTGAAGATGCATAGAAATCCAGACATTTGAACAGATTAATTAACAGATGCATGAAAACACTGAACTTAGAGGATGAAAGCTGTGCCTGCTTACATCTTCTCACAGAGTAGTGTTTTAGCATGATTTTACAAGCATATATATATATATATATATATGGGCATATTTTATATGTAAGCATTCTTTGGTGTAATTCAATCAGCATTATTAAAATCTTTGCTAAACACCTGATACGTATTTCAATAACCTTTGCAAGCAAGTTCTTATTTCCAAAGACTGAATAAGATTTGTTAGAAAGTCACAATGATAACCATCTGTAGTGTTTTTAAATCTTGAGAACTAACAGGATCAGTCTCTGTGGTTGGAAAAAACACCACCTAAATCAGTCCAAACATTGCCTACATCTCTCATTTCTTTAAACACCCATTAGCGTAGTTTGAAAGTTATTTAAAAGTAATTAATCAGGATCGCTGTGTTGTATCGTAGCAAGTCCCGGTGTGAGACTGGAGCTTGGCTGAAACTCAACATTACTAATGACCTCAGTGTCAGATATAAAACGCAGCCATTAGGATGTTCTGAATGCTAACTTTCTGCAGAGGAGCAGGCAGAGCAGCAAAGGTGCCCTATTTTTGGAGGGGCTATCAACAACCCAGTGGCATAGGTCTGAGTGACAGGACAAGTGTTGAGCTGGACCTTCCCTTGGCTCATTTGGGTCAGACATTCTTCAGTGTAAGCAGACACAGACCACCCCCCTCCCTCCCATCATATTTCTCTTTCCCTCTCCCCTGCCTTTGGCTATGATGGCTGTGTAGCTCTGGGTATGGCTTGGTGTGTGTGCATGTGTGTGTACAGGTGTGAGTGTTAGCCCCGGGGCTCAGAAGGAAGTCAGCGTCCGGACGGTGCAGCAGGCAAAAGGCAGGTCAGAGCTCTGCTAGGGGGCCCTGACTGCTAACCATGGAGCCAATGCACTGAGGGGTGGGGGAGGGGGGCCTCACATGAAACATAAAAAAAAAGATTACGGGGAAATAACAAAGAAAAGGAAGAAAACTAAAAAAGATATAGAACAATGGTTGCCGAGGAAGTGATCATAACGTTGTCCGGTGGAGCACCATGGGGGTTTCGTCTCCAGGGAGGTGTGGAACATCAGAAACCACTTCAGGTGGCAAAGGTAAGTCGCATCAAGGCACCTTTTATGAAAGCCAACATTTCCTAGTTTTCTGGGAAAGTGGAAAGCAGAAATGTTTTTCTCACTTAATGATACATATTGGTGATTTGAGGAGAAATGGAATATTGGCTTCTGTGCAGTTTGGTTCGGGGCCTGAACATGAGTCATGGTCTTGTTTAGGAAGGGTTTCATGCACAAGTGTGCTGATGATTGATTTAATGAACTTTAAACTTCAGTTACAGCTAGCTAGGAATGTAAGGCAACCCTGCTGGATGTGGTCCAATGAGTGCCCTGACTCGTGTTAAAACGTAAAGCAGAGTGGTAGTGAAACCAGAGTAATGCTGACGGACAAATCTCAGCTTTTTTTTAACAGTTTTGTGGTTTGCATGGGAGGATGACGCTGGGTCTCGGTAGTGGCTTGATGAGCGAAATAGTCCTGCACATTTTTGTACAACCACCTTTTTTGTTAATTTTCCTTCATTGTGTGAAATGTATAGATTTTTTACATTAAACATCCAGGACCATTTGTAATGAGCTCTAATTACTACTACTAGTTACAGCAATAGTAATAATATTACTTTAGATAAAAAAAAAAGCATACTAAAAGCTTAGGGTAGGGGTTCTGACGTGGAGGCTCAGTTTACTCTTCATGGAGAAGAATTTGGCACAATCGAAGCCACCCAAAAGTCTCACTGCTCGCTCTCCTTTTTAAAAATAATATTTACATCATACAAAAAAGAGGACTTAGGATTAGTGTGTATATA
>JBAMHV010000017.1:20075217-20085353 GCA_037177535.1 Pseudomugil gertrudae
GGTTGTCTGTCTATCTGTGTTGGCCCTGGATGGACTGGCGACCTGTCCAGGGTGTACCCCGCCTCTCGCCCGTTGGCCTGGGATTGGCTCCAGCCCCCCCGCGACCCCGCTCTGGGATTAAGCGGAAGAAAATGGATGGATGGATGGATGGATATATATATGTGTGTGTATAAATACAAAATCCATCCTTGTTAATTATTTAAATATGAAATCAATTTATGAGTAATAAAATCACAACCAGTACATAATATATTTTAATACATCTTTTTATGAATTTTGTAATTTAATTATTATAATATGTTTTATTTTGAAAAAAATCTTAATTTTGGATGTTAGTTCAAGCATCAGGTCACCTGGACTCACACTTTGCACACAAATTCACAAACACTTTTGATAATGAGCAGTAGTACTTCTGCGGGTGGCTATTTATAGCGGAGAAATAGATCTCTGGGTAAGCCAAAGTGTTTGTTCAATATTAGAGACTGAAAATCAGCCTTGTTCACGAATTTTAACAACAATTTCAACAATCTGTATGCTGCTTCCTTGTAATATTAAAAAGTAGAGTTGGTGTAGTTTCATATAAAAAGGAAACAATTATCTTCAAACATTTGATATTTTCTGTTTTTCCTGTTAAAACTTCACAATTTATACCAACATGCATCCTTCACAATAACATTTTCAAATAAATCCTTTATCCTCTGTCTTCAGTAGCATCTCATAAACTATATTCAGCATCTAATGGAGTTTTTTCTGTAATTTTGACTTCATCAACACTAGTTGGGAACAGGTCACCTTTATGGTGGTGAACAGCTGTTTCTGTCTGACCATCCAACACCACATGCTCCTTAACCCCTGAGGGTTCTGTCAGGGCTCTGTCTGTTATCTTGTCCGGTCTTGTATGATATCGGTCCTTACAGGTGGAGCTATGCTGAACTTCTCTGAAAGAGCAGATGTGTCTGATCTGTTTGTGCCTACGAACCTGTGTGTTTATTTATACGCCTCTGTGTATTTTTGTATCTGTCCAGGCGGTCTATGTGAGCAGGCATGTAAGGGTATTATAACTGTTATGATTTGCAACCACAAGGTGAATGATTGAACGAATAACTTGACATCCTGTGCCACAAGCAGGCACAGGACACTTTGAAAGGCTTAGCTAAATGGAGACATGGGATTTCATTACATGCAAACCAGAATAGCTGGAAAGAAAACTAATTAGGGCAACCAAACCAACATGCCTTATATTATTTCCATTTAATACACAACCCTATGCAGCATCAGCAACCTTGTAATTTGTATGTACAATACAACTGTTAATTGCTACTGTGGTTTGCACAGGCTTGAGGTCATTTAGGATGGGCAAAATGCCATGATCTCAGGCAAAAATAGTGAAGCACTGCATGAAGATGGCTGCAGGCTGGCATTTCCCTGTTTAAGTGCGTATGAGTGCCCCACTTGAGCTGTAATATGTGGCATATGTCCACGGCAAGATCGAGCTGTCAGGACAAAATAAGCTCTCTGTCAGTCACTATCTCAAACCAAGACAAGACAGCAGCACAGCTCTGCCAGGTTTTATTTTTTCCAGCTATTACAGGAACAAAAAAAGGATTCCCAATAAAATACCAAAATTGGAAGAAAAGACAAAGAAAAGCAGTCTCGTGCACATCTGAAGTCATAAAACACCTGATGTCTACCTTTATAAATAGTGGATATGATGAATGATAGACAAATATAAAATATATCTGTTGGAATAATCATACACACCTGTACATATATGATTATTACCACATGTAAAGCAAAAATTCTCCTGAATATCTCACCTATAAAACATAGCCCTTGGACTTGGTGCCTGCCTGAAGGCTTGAGGACTTGCATGAGACATAAAACATCTGGATATCTGTTGAAGGACTGCAGAGTTGTTCTGGACTTGCCCCAAAACAGTCAAAGTATGCATACTTCCTCTTCACCCATCAACCCTCAGTATCTGCATAACTTCTTTTATTCTGCAGGTGCGTAAACGCAGCAAAGCATGCAGGGCTGGGCTCCGAGAAGCTGATGAGCTGGTATCCATCAATGAACAGCCGTGCGGATTGCTCTCCCACGCCCAAGCTATGAACCTCATTGACGGCTCCCCTGGGATATTAAACATCAGAGTCAAAAGGTCAGAAGAACATTTATACTGTGGATAATCATAAAGCTTCAGCTCCTCATTTTGATCATAAAAAATGGGAACTAATATTACAGAGCTGGATATCTCATTAGATTAACCAAATCAGTTGGAATATAATGCTTAAAAGTAAGCATCTTTATGTTAATGGAATAAATTGGCATCCAAACACTAATTTTAAACTTTCATTGCTTACAGGGCGCCTGCTGCTTTCCAGTCTGTAGTGCTCGTAACTCGTGCGCCATCACCCCGTATAGACAAAGAGTACCGTGCTGCTCTCAGAGCCATGTCACCAACCCACCCCCACCAAACGCCTGTCCGCGAGGTCCATCGTAGCCGATCCTCTCTCACCAGCGGTTTGACATCCCCACCTGGTAGTGAGGCTTACTATGGAGAGACTGACAGTGATGCAGATGTGGCAGGTTATGAGAGACAGCGGCGTCAGAAGCGTCGCAGCCCCAGCAACTCAAACCCCGGAAAACCAACAGGACGTACATCTCCAGAGGGGGGTGAGACATCAGAGATGAGTGGCTATGACAGTGCTCCAGATGCACAGGTTTTCCCACGTTTGTTAGATGGACATGGGGGAGATGGAGATGGAAGAGGGGGACTCCCGGGGGTGGCGAGAAAAGAGGTGATTTACCAACCTCCTGGTCCAGGAATATGGTCGTCCCAGACATCCACTGAGACTTCCTCCATCATCTCCTCAGCAGAGGAGCAGGGTCCACGGGATGCAGGACAAGAGGAAGATAGTGGCTTTCTGGAACCAGCCAATGTGCCACTGGTCTGTCCTGAGAGGGCAAAGGAGGCGCTGATGCTGAGTTCTCGCAGCCAGCTTGTGCCAATGGTGGGTCCTGTGAATAAACCCATTGATGAAGAGCTTACAACAACCTACATGGAAAAGGCCAAGCAAGCCAGTAAGTACACCCGAGGAAGACAGCTTGTATGAACTTCTCATTAATTCTACACACATTTCTGAGAGGAAGCAGATTGAAGTCATTCTGATATCAGACATATTTTAAAAAAAAAGCATATTTCTCATGAAATCTCATGAAATGAGTCTCATTTTGCCTTTTACATTCTAATTTAACTGTGGGATTTTACTATTTTATCTGCCTGGTTTCTTTGTGCTATCTGCTTTTCAGAAGAGAAAGAAGATCAGCATATCTTCTCTTTGCTTATACTGAAGGATAAGAGCTCTCAATATAAAATATAGCCTTTTATGCCAGTTTGGTATTGCTCTGATAACTCCTGGAAAGAATAATACCAATACCAATATCAATTCAATTCCATTTCTGGGGTTAAAACAATTTAGAAATGCATGTTTACTTTAATTCATCCTTTAAAAAAGCTTTTTTGTTGTTGAATGAATGTCAGCACAACAAAGCATCATCAGGGTGGTACTATATTTACCCCAAGTTATGTGTAAAACTCAGCAATCAGTCTGTTACTACTGAAAAGCATCAGCAGCTGCTTTTGGGAGTCAAGTAGCAAAGCATAGATTTACATTTTCTCTGCTCTATTTGCTTCATGAGCTCTCTTACACACATTAATTGTATACCAAGACTTTCTATGACAAAGGTTTGTTGTCTCCACAATGACAGATGTGCTCTTACATCCATGAAATATGCACTAACGGTGAATCAGTTACACTGAATAATACATAAAAACTCACTCGGATGATTGCTTGTATTCATAAATTGTTACAAAAAGTTGCTAAATAATGGCTGTTTTCACAAATGCTGATTAAAGAGTAAACATGGTGATAAACGGATGACAAACAAAGCAGTGATGCAACAACAGCTAAATAACACTGACAGTGATCAGGCATTCTTTCCACCAGCTAATCCTGTCCATCATCTACAATAAACTCTTGGAAAGGACATAGCTGTGGAATCAGAAGCCATCAGGATGCTTTAATATCTTAAATAAATTTACTCCTGCAAATCCTCTTGCAAGTGCAAGTTAAACAATCTAATATACCAATTGGGAACCTTGTCCTAGATAATAAAAACTTCTCCACATGAAAGTTTATAGCAGTGCAATTCATATGATAATCTGTTTAATAACATAACAAATTATAGGAAATGTGGCGCCAGCCGTTTGAAGTTCTCCTTGCAGTAACCTCCTGCAACTTTCTGTTAGCTTGCAAATATTTTCATTTCAGACAGATGCCAGAGTACATACGCTTATTAATGTGCAAATATATCCTTTACACCAGCTAATGTGAGAAGTTCTTGACTTGCCAGGAATTTTCCCGGAAGTGATGCTGTGGCAAGTTAAAGAAACAGAAGCCTACAGATTGCATGGCAGTCAGAACAGGCTTATATATTTATGTCAGAGTCAGTTCTTGGTTTATAGGCTGTGTTTGTGTTACACTATTGCACAATCCTAATAACTATGACTTTCATGCCCTGCAGAACTGAATCGAGGGGATACGCTGCAGGATAAGCATGTAAAGGAAGCCAAAAGCAAGTGTCGAACAATTGCATCTTTACTGACAGATGCTCCCAACCCACACTCCAAGGGGGTGTTGATGTTTAAGAAGAGAAGACAGCGTTCCAAAAAATACACCCTTACCAGTTTTGGTAGCGTTGACGAAGACAGGTGTCAGGACTCCCAAGAAGAGGATGGGGTATTTCCTGGCAGTGAATCTGAGTTTGATGAGGATGGCTTCTCAGCAGTTCCAGACCCAACATGGGATAGTGACTATCTGGATAAGCTTGAGAAGAGGGCAACAGCAGGCACAGAAGGTCGTGGCGATGGAGCAGAAGATGCTCCCAGTCCAGGTTTGAGTGACACCGCGGGAAAGGGTGCCCAATTGTTTGAGCAGCAGAGAAAAAGGGTAGCTGAGCATGCTAAAAATGTAGAAGCAGCTCAACCTCAGGCTCCCTTACAATCTAAAACACAGGAGCAGTCTCAGACTTATCAGTTGCATCAAGAAATGCAAGCACAAGTGCAATCAAACCTTCAACATCAGCAGACAGCACCACCTGGCCCTTCATGCACACAGCCTTGGCTATCTCAAACTCCAGCTGATACAGTCCAGGGAATGCCTAATGGAGATTTGTCCTATTCTGCAGTTAGCATGGTGATGTCCCCTCAGCCTGTAGCATCCAGACCCACCACTGCCACAGTTACTGTCTTGGCCAGTCCAGCCCCACCAGCGGAAACACCACTACCAGAACTACCTGCAAGTAATGTCCTAAATAGAACAGCACGTCCGTTTACTCCCGGGTTTATCAGTATTCGAGCTGCAACTGCCCCTGTCACTTTCAAGCCATCAGTCACAAAGAGAAACCAGCGTCCTGCCTCAGCAGCTGTTGTGCCACCCCCATTCTCCACTGCCTCTGAACTTGCTAATAATACAGCTGCCTTAACTTCACAGCTGGTACCTGGTCCTGCACCCGTATTTCCCCCACCATACTCTATCCCTCAAGGTCCTCTGGCCGTGACACCAGAAGCTCGTGTTACTTTTCACCCATCGGTCCTTTCCGCCTCTGTAGAGACAATGCAGTCACCATTAGCAAAACCCAGAGTTCAACATGCTCCATATGCATCTGTGCCTTCAGTCCCACCAGTCCCACAAGCACCAGTTGTGTCAGTACATGTTCCTCCTGTCTCTCAAATTTCAGGTTCAGTTGACAAAGGAGTCCCAGTGCCTCCACCTCAAGAGCCAGTTGCTCAGCCAGTACCACCACACTTTTCCATGGCGCCCGTAGCTCAAGTGACAGTGGTCTCCCAGCCTGAAGCTGTAGCTCCAACTCCCGTTCCTGGTCAAAATGGCCGCACAGGAATCCTACTCGAGTCTCGAAAGCGAAGTGGCAAACCTAAGCCTATGTTCAATATGCCAGAAGTGAAAAAGAACTCCCCCAATCCAGATCTTTTGTCAATGGTGCAGAACCTGGATGACAGGTCCATCAGACACAAGTATGCTTCACAACCCAATGAAGCCATGTATGATGATGCAGAGGAAGAGAGGGGTGGTGAGATGGGTATAGGAAGGGTACCTCCTCCAGTTGCACCCAAACCTCGGGTCATACATGAGGTCCCACAGATTCTTCAGGCTGGAGGTAAGGGAGCCCAACTCTTTGCCCGAAGGCAGAGTCGTATGGGAATGTACGTTGTGGACACCCCACCAGAGACCCCTTACCAACATGAAGTAACCATTCACAATGAAGCCCAACTCCATGATCCTTCCCTAAACTCTTCTCTTCACTCTCAGTGGAAATACTCCCCAAATGTTCGTGCACCTCCGCCTATTGGGTACAATCCACTCTTGGCTCCCAGTATCCCCATGGGCCCTCAGAGGGATACAAACAAGCCAGACAGCAAGGGTAGAGGAGGACCTCAAAGAGAAGGCATCAAGGCTCTGGATTTCATGAGAAGGCAGCCCTATCAGCTCAACTCTGCCATGTTCAACTATGGAGGCAGTGTCACTAATCTATCAGGCATGCCTTCATACCAGGCCCAGCAGGGTAATTACACCACGATGGTAGGCAGCTCATTGACCTCTCCTCGGCAGATACCACTCAAGACAGCCCGTGTCTATGAAATCAAACGATTTTCAACACCGACACCCATGTCGGCTCCTTCTCTGGCTCCCAAAGTCATTGCACCTCGCTCGGCCACAACTCTTGGAGAGCGTTTGACTCATTCTGGTATGACATCCCCACCTCTTGCTGCTTTCAATCCAACTCCAGCACCAATCGGTGCTCCAAACCCAACTTCACCTCCCACTCAATTAGCAGGGCTTCCCAGCCTCCCAAAATTCACTTCACCCTCTGTTCCAAATCCTGTCCCCCATGCAGTCCCGACTCCTTATGTTCCAGTGTCATACACCACTGGGCTCCAGACAGCCAAGCAGTTCCAGAGTGCTCCTGAGCTCAGCATCCTTTCTTCTTTACCCCCAGTCAAGTCCAACCCAGTTCAGGCACCCAAACCACGTTTTGTTGCCAACAAAGGAGGTGTCCAGGCTCGCGTTTGGCGACCAGGAGCAATCTGAACAGCAACAAACTACAACAACTAGTTAATTATGGACATACATTTAAACAATAATGCTTTTTATAGAAAAAAGCCAGGAAGTTAAATTTCTTAAATGGTATGATTATTGTTTTCAGTGTCGTTCCATCATTATTAAAGCGAATATGTACAAAGGTTAGGTGGCTGTTGCGTGCATATTCAAAGTTAAAGATTCAGTAAAAAAGGAGGAGATTTTAAAATGAAAGCTACTCAGCACAAATAATCTTATCATGTTAACTTTGCTGTTAATACATCTAACTCATTGATAATAATATTAAAGTGTATTATTTCATTTACTTTACTGCATTAGACACAATATGCCTGTCCTGCAGAAGGTCTGTGTAAGGCTTTTAGAGATCTCTACTAATATACAGGTAAACCATAGATTCAGGGCCTGTACTGAATTATTCTTTTAAAACAAATAGCTGCAGTTCTGGCTGCAGGATTAAAACTGAAGATGAATGTCACTTGATTTAGACAGTAAAAGGTGGAAAATGGTTATAATAATCAAACAAAACACTCGAACAATTTCCTAGTGGTATTTAAAAGAAGAAACCAAACTAATCTTGTAATCACAGGAGGATTTAAATAGTATAAAAAACAGATCAGATCATTTAGATCATCATCTATATCACAGTTTGCTCCTGCAAAGAGTCAGTGAGTTTGTGCTAAATACTTGAGCTCACTATAGCTAGGGAGAAGTGCTATCTTCTAGCACAGGTCACATTCAACAAGTGCCTGGACTGTCACTGAATGTGTCCTCGTCACTGGATATCTTCGCTTCCAGCTGTCATTCAGGCACGCTACAGTCTCCTTAGCCTTGTTGCAGGTATATGTAAATTCTTAAATTTGTAACACAGATAAAGGGCGTGTATTTTATTTTGATTATTTGTGGTTTAATCTCAAGGGATATAATGAGAAGTTAATGGATTGAGAGGCAACAACCTTTTTTAAACATGGGTTCAACGAATGAGTGATGCTGTGGCGGGAGGATAATATAGATGCAGACCAGATTACCCAGTGGGGTCTCAGTTAGATCAATGCTCATCTTCTAATGGTGATCATGACATTTTATAAAACTGAGATGTTGGAATGATTGACAATCGTATGAAATCCCACAGCCTGTAGATATTACAAGAGAATGACAAGGGAAGTTAAAGTTATGCCATCTTGTGTAAATCTCAAGATGCTGAAGGAGAAAAGTGCAACAATTTAGCAAATGTCTTTTCATACCTAATGAATGTGATGAAAAAAGTAGGATCTAAATGACACTTGTAAGACTGGACATGTTAATGGAAACAAGAAAGAAACAAATAAATGACTGTGTTGTGTTTAGGATCAGAATTATTGAGACAAACAATGTTTCTTTTTTCTTTTCTTTCTTTTTTTTACCGTTTTTAAAGAACAGTTTATTCTAATAGCATGGTTTCATATTATGGCAACAAAAAAACAACTGTGCATAGTTATGTTGAGGTGTAAAATATGATATACAAGTTCTGGAATAAAAGTTTGAAGCTTGAAAATGTTTGTTATGCTCAGCAGAGGTTTATACTAACTAGGAGAGTGCACTTTTTAGAGAAATAAAATTAGATCTGAAAGCCCATCTGTTGTTGGAAATGTCTGATTTTACATCGCCCCCTGCTGTTCGGTATGTGAACATACACTCACCACAATGGGACTTCCTCTCACACAAAATGTGCACGTGAATAAATACATTTTACACAAAATCAAATGGAAAATCACACTCAGCTTTTAGAGAACCTTTTTCTGTAAAACACAAATAAAAACTGACTATAATTCTGTTTGGTTCCCTCTTAAAAGAATGGCCCAAGTCCCTTTTTACACTCACACACACACACACACACACACACAAATAAAATAAATCACAATAAGATGGATTTCATTACAAATCTAGTTGAGTTTTTTGTCTTTTAGCAAACTTATGACCTAGGTCATTATTTTAGGAGGGTGATATTTGCAACCTCAAGTCAATGTACTGAATCTAGACAGTTAGGACACTATCGTATTTAGAATTTATTCATTTTGATATAAATAATAACAATTTGTGGGATATAAATCAGATGTTTAACAGCGAGGCAGCCAAGGACGAGCTCATCACACAGTCCTTTGGTCAAATGAGAGAAAACTGCAGAAAATGTGCCTGTGTGTATGAAATTCTACGCTTTGGCATTTGAATGTGAAAGCTGTAAATCTAAAAAGCTTTCCTACATTTTCTACAAAACCTGCTTTGAGAATTTATGAGGTAACTGCAAAGGGAGAGTCAGATACATAAATACTGTATGCTGATGTGGTTATCATAGTTTTAATACATCCAGTTCTAAGACCATTGTACTCAGGACTTAAGAGCCTGGCACCAGGCGGCAGTACTAAGAATTACATCGCCATAATGCGCCCATTTCCAACACTTACAAAAAAAAAACTCTCAAAACTGTGACAAATTGTGATAGTATTTAATTATTTTGACATCAATTCTTTGGTCCTCCCTCAATGGGAGAGGAAAAAGCCTCTACAGCAATAAATGGTAAGAACAAAAATCTGTTTCCAAACAATGCCATCCTATAAACAGTGTGTTAATCCAGCTGTGTCAGAATTATTAGTCTACCTGGCAGAGGAAACATCTTTTAAAGAGAGAGTTTATACTTGAATTGGAGTTTTTGAGTTGTATCGTATTCATTCTTGCAGCTAATGTCATGGTCAAGCTTCCAGCAGACATTTGATATGTCATCAAAGTTAAGAGCCTCTCGCAGGGGCAGGGAACCTTGACCCTCGACCCTCATCCTGAAAGTTTAGCTGTTCCTACACCCCAGATTCAAACAAATCCATCTCTGTGCATCTGGTTAGGATGCCTCCTAGACGTCTCCCTGGTGAGGTGTTCCAGGCACGTCCCTGTGGGAGGAGGCCCCGGGGTAGACCCAGGACACGCTGGACC
>JBAMHV010000017.1:20085453-20101097 GCA_037177535.1 Pseudomugil gertrudae
GATGAGCTGGTGAATGTGGCTGGAGAGAGGGAAGTCTGGGCTTCCCTCCTTAGGCTGCTGACCCCGCGACCCAACCTCGGATAAGCGGTGGAGGATGGATGGATGGATCATCTCTGTGCAGATCTTGATAAGCTGTAGGATCAATTTTATTTGAATCCCCTGTGCTGGACAAAGTATTTATGGAAAACCTGAATTCGGGCCTTTAAGGACCAGAGTTCCCCACTTTTGGTCTATTGAGATATACCAGAGATCACTAGCTCTGGTCCCCGATGGCCAGTGTCCTGCAGGCATGTGTACCTGCAGCAACACATCTGGCTCAAACAACTGGGTCAACAGACTTGTGCATAACAATTTATTGGATATTCATTTAAATTGAAACAGGTGTACTGTAGTAGGAAAACATTCAATACCTGCAGGATACTGTCCCTCAGGGAGGTGGGGATCCCTGTGACAGGCATTCTTCTGAAGATATGAACCAATCTTTGCATAAAGATAAGAGAAAAAGTCTCATTCTTTGATATATATGAGTAAACATGAGTTATTTTACTTAAATGACCTTAAATTAAAGTAAAATAAGATTTCTCAGCTTAAACCCTACACATGAGGCTTTTTGGTGTTGATATGAACAGTGGCCACTAAGTGATGCTGCAGCACTACGGTGTTCTGGACTTTTCTCTCCAGCAGAGTCAGAAGGGCATTTTGATGCCATTCCCGGTCTGAGGGTGCCTATATATAGGGCTGTTAATATCCAAACAGAAGACTATTTATATGTGATGAAAATGACAGTTTGCCAGGTCGCTAATTTAATCAAGAAGTAGTTCTTAATTTAACAGCTATAAAAAGACTGAATGAATAATAAAACTGGGTCAAGTTTCTGGAAAGTTTCTATTTCAAGATGTGCTTAAAACATCCTCCACTTCAGCTTCCATGGGATGGATGCTCCACTACAATACAATTTAATGTTTTCCACAAAGATCTTCTACAACCGAGACAAGATTATTCCAGGTTGTAACGCTAGAGCAATGTAAACAATGAAATTACAAAAAGTGTGTAAATAAAACTATTTAAAAGACCCCATTTGTTCAGAAACAAGAATGTATTTAAGTGATGACGGTAATGATGGTAACTTCAGATTTTGGATTTCTGAAGGTGTGTCAGCACTAAAAGCTAAAGAGGTAAACCTGCTATTTAATGCAGCTCAAGAACTAGTTTAACCTAAGAAAGAAGGTAGTGAAATAAAGATACTCGCACAAGGTGCAAACATCTGTAAAGGAGACATGAAAAGATCATAATTCTTATAATCTTTGGATAAAAAGAGTTAGTGTGTGTTTGTTGTTCTGCTGTGTACAAAATATCAGAAAACTACCTGAAAACAAACACATTTCAGTGTTCTCTCTATTGTCTAAACTATTAAAAACATCATTATGATGACCACATTCTGACATGTGTTAAGGATTTATTCACACTGGTGGGTCTGACTGGGAAATAGTTTGATAAGAAAATAGCCAAGACACAGGAGGATGCCAGAGAACACGGGGCTGCGGGCTGAAGCTCTAAGCTGAGCCACCTGATGTGGTTCAGCCTATCAGCGAGCTGATCTACCTGGCCAGCACCACTGTCCTCCCGTTTCAGTGCCAATGAGATGAACTGAAACCTCATCCATGGTAAAAACACGGGTTTCCAACCACAAACACGTAAAAATGTAGATTTTTTCTTGATCCTTACAGTAATTCTGGAAATCTGTGAGGCCTTTGCACGTTCCCCCAGACACACACACACACACACACACACACACACACGCACACACACACACACAGTGTTAGCAGTCTGTGATAGGGCTAAAATATTCTCATGCAGACATGGTACAGTGGTACAAAACGCACATCACGGTAAGCACAAGTTTTGTTTTAATAAATGGGATTTAACCCTACCGAACACTACATTTAGATTTGTTTCCTGCCATTCAAATGATACAATCTGACACCTGTGTTTAAACACATCCATTACAGCCACATGATTATCAAGTATCAAGTTAGAGTAGCTGGAAGTAACAGAGCGAAGCAAGCGTTTGAAACACAAGCTGCCCTGTAATGCCAATATTTTCTTAAGTGCAAACTTTTATAAATTCTCCTTCCACGCTCTCTGTCTTTCTGCAAACCTGAAACACACCCCAGAGTCCTCTGAGGTTATATCTTATGGCTGCGTTCTCTTCCACTCCTTCTTTGCTACTAAATATAGGCTTCTTAGCCATCTGTGAGAATGATTTTGTTCCCTTAATATCACCATCAGCACTTTCAGCTGGCCAACAGAGACTTCTCCACCCGTCTCAATGCCCCCCTCCCCTTTCCGTGTTTATACCCCTAACCTCAACCTTCTCCTTCCGTCTTGACACCAACTCTCCTGCCACCCACACCCCCAACCCTGTGGAAGATCTCCTAAGTGTTGGGTGGCTTTTGCACTTCCCGGGACCCGAGTCCGGCCATACGTGGGGTCGGAGGCACGGAGGGATTTGTAAACTTGTGATAGAGATTGAGATCCTCTTCACCGTTTGGTATTTATAGGTCTATCTCCCCCCCACCACCAGGATTACAACAGAAACACGGTGAGTGGATCTAAACCTATCAGTGTGCTTTCATGTCAAATAATCAAACGTGAGTTTGGATTTTATCTCTGGATTTACATTAAATTAGGGAAGATATTTAAAGTGTGTTGTTTTTTTTCCCAGTCATAAATCCCATGTGCTGTGCAGCACATCAAATATAAAGGAAGCACACCTCAACAATGCTGATTTTAAATGTTTTGCAAATAAAAAAAGAGGTAAAATAGCATTAAAAAATATAACCTAGATGACTTTTGCTACACGTCTTAAAAGGAGCAAAAAGATGAGTGAATGTGCAGGCTGTCCGTCTCTTTTATGTGGTGATACTAGATCCTGACAGGGGGTGGTAAATCTAAGAGCAGAGCTCCTTAAGCTTGCACTTATCTACGGGAATTAAAACAATGTCAGAAATCCTCCTTGCAAACATCCATTTCATCTGTCACTCCGGTCAGAGAGGGGATCAAACGTACATTTACAACAGTTTTTCTGGAGGTGTGTGTCGACTTCTGAAGAGTTTTGTTAAAAGCCCATTTGATAGTCGAATGACGCCATTACACGTCGCTAAAATGTCTTGGCTGGAAATGGCTTTTAAAAATAGCTGCAGTGGGTTAAGTTACAGCCACTAGATGTGATGTGATGTTTTGCCACTTGACTGGACCTTAAAGAAACTGTTGAAGCTGAACGTGTGTGTCAGAGGATGACAAAGAGATGTAATGTAGCGCTTATGGTGGACACACACAAAGGAGAGCGCCGCTTTACAAAACAGTTTGTGAGGGTTGAAAAGCATCCTGATGTACGAGATCAGGGAAATATTCCACCCACTTACGTGCAGTAGATGGAGGAATATGATTTTATGGTATTAATACTTCTAACCCCTCACTTCTCTGAATTTATCAATGACTAATTTCTGTTAATCTACAGCGTGCTTCTGTTGATGTTGACGCCATCTGTGTACAGATCTTGTGTCCCCAAACAAAACTGAAACACACATTGAGATATACGTTTCCTTTGGGAGACATCTGTTCCACGGGGTAATGTGTGGAATCTGAGGGCACTGACACCTTCTTGAAGCTGAAAAATGAGGAGGGCCTATGCTGTCTGTCACATTCAGGTCTCATAGATTCACTCTCAGGGATTAGTAGCGAGTGTAGGCATCGATAGTGTGGCTGATGTGAATCATTATAAATGAAAAGGAAAAGGACTGAGTCTGGATATTCACAGATTTGACCTGTTTGTTGGTTGAATTGCTCTTTTTCAGATTAGTTTTTGTGTCTTGTTGCTGTAAGCATTCTGAGACTATAAACTATATTCTGAATTTATATCCTTAGTAAAATATATTCTGTTGTTTCTCTCAGTTCAAATACATGTTATTCTGTCTATAAACAGCAATGTTTATGTTTTTTTTCCCCATGACCCTGCAGTCATGCCTCTGGGAACACCTGCACCCCTAAACAAGCGGAAAAAGCCTTCCAAGATCATAACTGACCTCTCACATATCAGTCAAAATGGTAAGGCTGTGATGAAGCAAAGTGAATATGAAGCTGTATGTCGCAATCTTCAATCTGACTAATGAGAATAAACAATAAAAGATAAATAACATTCAGCAAGTCATGGTCATATGATAATGATAAATCAGTATTGTGCTTAATTTTTTTTATTATGGCTCCCAGTATCCCCATGGGGCCTCAGAGGCTTTTTATTGTATAAACTATCTCTTGATTTAAATAAAGTAAATATGCTTAATGTGGTCTAATATGTAGTGATGTAGATGATGTAGTTTAATAATGTGCTTAAAGGCAGTTTGCTTTGCTGTGAATTCTTTCAACCTAAACCAGCAGATTTTACACATATTGAGTGTTTTTCCTGTTAATTGTCATGAACATTGACCATATAAATCTCACCTTGTTTAGAGTTCGACTCAGAACCGGAGGCATCGGAGTTTGATCTGGGAACAAAGATCCGGACACCCAAAGACATCATGCTGGAAGAGCTTTCCCTGATGAAGAATCGGGGCTCCAAGATGTTTAAGATGAGGCAGCAGAGAGTCGAGAGGTTCATCTATGAGAACAACCCGGACATCTTCAGCAGTGAGTCCATGGTGAGAGATTAGTGAGAAAAAAAAGACAGCATAGCACAATCAGAAATCAAAGTGGTTAGTTTTACCTCCCACGTGTGATGTCATGATCATATGTGTTTCAGGACAACCTGCAGAAGCTTGTTCCCTGTCTGGGTGGTCAGATAGGAGGTCAGATGATAAATGTTGGCGGGCACCATGTTAGCAAGGAATACAAACATGCATACTTAGGAATGATGCCTGGAGGAGGAGGAGCACCCGTGCCTCCTCCAAAACCAGGATACCGGGGAGTAGGAGAAGGAGGAGCAGGCAGTGCGGGAGGAGTTGGAGGTGCAGGAGGAACAAGTGGTGGAAAAGATGGAAAGGAAGAGGGGGCAAGTGAGTTGTCTCCACTAAAAGGTTGGTATCTTTCTTTTAAACACTTTCTAGGAGGTGTCATTGTTGCTCAGGGTTAAATAACAGCATCAACAGAGAGGAAAGAGCTACGTCATCACGCTAGCATCGCTACACTGGTTAAATGAACTGGGTAACAGAGAAAATGAGATAAAGTAATATATTCTCTGAAGAAACAATGTGCTTTACAATATGGTGTCTGCACAAATAAAAGAGAGATTATGCTGTATGTGGGAACCACAGAGGTGAAGCATAGGACCAAACCAGGCTGACAGTCCTCACACATCCAATGAACTGCTCATTCACAGCTTTAAAAAGGGGTTTATTCCTATTTAATGAGAGGACTCTTAAGCAAATGCAGCTTTAGTTCCTAAAATGTAAAGCTGCTAAACAAAGTAAAACATTATTATATTATTACTATATTTTATTTATCAATTTTATTTTTTATTTTAAATGATCGCCTACAAATATAGAAATATACACTATTAAAAAAAACAATCGGTATGTTAGACTGACTGTTTTTCAATGTCTGTACAGGAGGTAAAAAAGAAAGCTCCAAGAGCCAGCTTCATGTGAAAATATATGTGTCACCATGGGAAAAGGCCATGAAGGGTGATGAGAATCTACTTTCCACTTTAAAATTTTCAATGCCTGGTCCCATTTACCAAAAGGATCAACCCAAGTACAAGTGCTTTAACAGGTAGCTCCCTCAGCGTCTCATTTTTAAGCCATTTGTGACAAACTGGAGCCTTTAATCTGCCTGTCCTCTCACCTTGCTTTGCCAGGACTGCTCTGCCCTTTGGAGGGATTGAAAAAGCCAATCAGCTCATGAGATTCCAGCTGCCCGACCCTGAGGCAACCAAAGAGGAGCCTGAACCCGCAGTGGTGTACCAACATGACATTGGCTGCCGGCCCTCCTTCAACCGTACTCCGATTGGCTGGGTGGGCAGCTGTGAACCTAGCAGCATTCACATGGAGACGGACGCCGTGCCATTTGATGGAGAGACCGACGAGCTGTGAAAACAAATACAATCATTACACTAATTGTGCACATACAGACATGCAAGCACGGCTGTATGGATAAACCTTAGCATGCACACACACATTAGGTGAATCTAAAAGTCTCTGTTAGTGAGTTTGAATGTGGATAAACGGAAAGTGTACATGACTTGTAAACATCCTCCAACCATTAAAAGGAAGCTGTTGTAATGGTGAGATGAAACATCAAATGTGGTTTGTTAAGCATTAATAACAGCTTTAATATGTCATGTTCTCATGAGGAGCTGCAGGATGTGCCAGTGAAGAAAGAATTATTAATGTGGAAAGGACATTTATGCTGTTAATGTTGTGCATGCTGATGATGTCGTATTTATTTCCTACGGGCTTTTTTTCTTGTTATGATTTTCTGATCAACTGTAGAACAATAATCCAAACACACACACACCTCTTCCTTGTCACCCCTGTCTAATTCAGTATGCATGGTGTTGCTAATCCCACACAATAATATACTATGACACTCCTCTAGTAATTAAAATATCAAGGGAAATACAAATGTCTAAATGTTTTATCTTTTTTAGAACAAAAAATATTTTCTTTTTTTCGCCAGGCAAAAAAATGAGACAATGTTTAGCAGATTTTATTTTAGGATTAGCTGCTCTTTAGAAAGCAGAAAAGCAGGAAAAATACAATTAAGTATTAAAACTGTCCTTCAGATGAATGTTGTAATCTATTCAAATGGTTAGTATTCAACCCAGATCAATCTAAAACAATTTAAACTAGCTCATAAACTGTTTGACAGCTTTGTATTTATTTATTTCCCTTTCTCTGGATAAAATGTATTTTTCAAGAGTGAAGTCAGAAGGAAGCAGACCCACCATATACATGCATATACACACCACAATGTCAAAATGTCTGCAATATTAAATCTACATACAACAAACAAAACAATAATATAATTAAGACTATCTTGGTAACAAAAACTTTTAAATAAAATTTATTAAATAAATATATTGTGCAAAACATTCACCAGTATTGAACTTGCGGAACTCTCCATCTTAAGCTAAGCCACTTCTGTCCAGTTGGGGGCGCTCGTGCTCTATTATGCCAAACACAACAAATGAAACAAAGAAAAGAAGAAGAAGGCTGTACCTTTGAATGATACCGGGACCGAAGCACTTTCCACAGTGGTACGGTATAAACGTTGGTTACGTATTGTAACCCCAGATTCTATGAGTATAGGCGCAGCCCTTTAACAGCGCAATGGACGCCAAACCACTAACTACCATCTGGTAACTTTATAACACGCTCACGTGTGTAGCTACCTTTTGCTAGCAGCTAAAGCGCTTTTTTAGAATAGCTCATAGACGTTTTGTAGAAATGTTGGAATAAAACAGATTTTTACAAGCTTCTGTCGTTCCGTTATGAAGTCAAATATTAAGTAAAAGACTTGTCAATGTCGTTTTTTGATGCTAACGTTAGCTTTATAGACTGTTTTCAGATTTTGTCGCAGATCACGTGACCTTTACGTAGGCGACGTTAGTTGGTTGCTTTTATGTACCGCCTGTGCTACAAAGGTAAACAAAGTGAGCGTAGTGTGACACGTGTTGTGCAGAAAAAGCATTCCCCTGGTGAAAAGCCCCCCTCCCACCATCACCAGTGGCGCAAGCACGTGCCTGCGCACATGTACACGTTCATACAGTTCATATTTACTACTCTTTATAGACAAGCACAAAGCTCTCTGTGAATTATAACACTTTAAGAACTCAACAACCGTAACCACTACGAGCTTGTTTATTTTGACATATAAATGTTAATACAATAGTATAAACTGAGGTGTGTTAGACAGTCTGGAAGTCAAAATTTCATGGCAAGGCTGTTCTTTTTATCAGACTTTTATGGATGACATTGCCAAAAACAATACCCTGTGGGCATTTCTGAAAAGAGAAGACTGATGAGGTGGATTTGGTAGTAAATCTGTAACCAAATTAAATCTGTCCACTTATTCCAAGCAGTGTTTACCTTTAGAGAGTACTTTCTGACCATCCATGTAATTTTGTTTGACAATTTCCTTTTAAAATGTTAAAACTCATTGTCACAGAAATGGCAGAGGCTGCTGGGAAGCTCTCAAATGTAGTGAACATAAATAAATACTTGTCTTTTACAGACAACTGGCAATCACTATGCACATTGAGAGGGGCTCTTTTCCACAGAGGTGCGTTTTTTGGCACAGCACATCTTAAACTGTAACAGTCCAATCTGTCAAATAGATGTCTGTGTTGCAACCAAAATACTGAAACTATATAACAGCATCCTGTGTGATTTTTTAGGCCCCTGTACAATAACAATTTAAAGTAATCATCCAATAATTGCATACTTTCATAGAAACAAAACGCACACCCATCTGTTGTCTGCAACAGCCTTTCCTAAACGGAGGTACCAAACAAATTTCAGGGGGTTGCCAGGTCATTGTAAAATAAAGTTGTTTTAGTTGTAATGCAATCTATGCTTAGCCTAAAGGTAATATTAATTCCTGCTTGATTTTAAGATGCATTATAGCACAGCAACTGTACCTGATGACATCTAAATCAAAGCCCCGGCTGTCACCGCTGTCATGGACGGAGATCTTCGTTTATTGGGTGCTGTCCTTTGCCTCCCATCTGTACTCCTTCTACCAACTGCATAAGTTCTCCAAAGGTAAAGTCAGACAAACATCAGTGTTTTACTAAAGAAAGTTTAAAAATATGAAGTTATGTTGTCCTGGTTGTCTTCTCTAGAGCATGAAGCAGGATTAGAAAGAGAATTTGAGTTGGAAAAAGGCCTTCTGAAGGGTTTTAAAAGGGTAAGTTATGTGCTGGAATTTCTGATTTAATGTGCATAATGTTGTTTTGCAGTAACTTGCATGAGATTCAAGCTTAAGTTGGACTTGTATTAGTGATGTCCTCTAGCTGTTTGGGATTAGGGGGAGCTAATAAATGTAAATTTCATAATGTACAATGATACATATTATGTTTATATATATAGAAATAATTTTAAATAGAAAGCAATATGACTTGTAAATGTTCTCCAGGTTCCAAATACACAGAATTTAGTATTATGGACGACCAAATATGCAAAATTAGATTTCCAGCAGCTTATAAATAAAGACTTCTTAATACAAAGAATCAATAATGCAATAAATAAGAATATATTGATATTTTAAAATGATGTCCATTTATTTGACTGTTTGTTTACGTTGTGTTTTTTTTTAAAGATGCCTGATAATGTTAATTTTGTTTAGGACCCATCAGACTTTGAATGGAGTTTCTGGACTGAATGGGCTAAAAAGTCTTTACTCTGGACTCTGTTTGGTCATGGTGTGATATCAAGATTGATGAGCATTTTTTACCCTAAGGTACATTTAAATGTAAAGTACTCTTTCACAACAAAAATATAAACCCAACACTTATTCCTAGTCTAATTTTTAAGAGCCATAACATATTCTACCAAAATAAAAGACCTGTTTTTCTCAAATACCGTTCACCAATCTGTCCAAATCTGTATTGGGAAGCGCTTAATCCATCCCACAGCACAGGTTTGGTATAATAACAAAAGTGTTACGTTTATATTTTTATTCAGTCTGTGTGAATGTGTGTTTTATCTAAATAATTTGGGACGCATGTCCAACAGCTTAGGGCACCAGTGCTGACGGCATACGGCATCCTGGCAGCTGGCAGCGTGTTGGGGGTTAAAGGAGTGTGTGTGCTGCTGCTGCATCTGTGTGTGTCCTTCTCTGTGGCCCAGCTGCGAAAGCCAGCGCTGTCCTGGACCTGCAACCTGCTGCTGCTCTCCACACTTTATATTCAGCCACTTCAGGAAGTTCAGGTGGGTTCTGTAAACTGAAATATACCTTATTATGATGTCGTATGTGTATTTTTATCTTCCTTCATGTTTTAGAGTTTTACTAAGTATAATACCTGCAGAGGACACAAGAGGGCGTAAGACACTAATGTGATGCAGAGACTTTGTGCCAGATTCATGCTGTTGAACACATATTTAACACAGTTATTGTTTATACGTGGCTCAAACGATACTTTTTTAGGATTTCCTTTCTATTAGAATACAAGAAAAACTCTTTGTAGGTCCTCATAAAGTACAAACCAGTTACCAACACGAAGATTTAGAGACCAGAATCCAGCTTTGAGTGAGGCTTTTAAGAAATTATCAAATCAAACTTTATTTATAAAAAGCTTTTCATGCCTTTGGCAACACAAAGTGCTTTACATGATAAAATCAATTAAAAGAAAATAAAACACAAACAGACAGCTCCACACCCATCCCACCCCCAACTGTCTCTGTCTCTTAACTTAAAAAAAAATAGGTAGAAACATCTGGCTCGGCACTGATGTTGGTGTGAGAAAACTATATTAATGGGATCTATACACACCAGGAGCCAGTGCCCCCCCACGTCCATAGAGGCCGCCACTGCAGGAACCATCCAGCACCTAGGCCAAGGCAGGCCAGGGTCCACACCACAGCTGTAAGGCTGGGGCATCGGACCCCACGCTACCCAGACCAGGGAAGCGTGGGGTCCACGCCAAAGCTGTAAGGCTGGGGCATCGGACCCCACGCTACCCAGACCGGGGCATCGGACCCCACGCTACCCAGACCGGGGCATAGGACCCCACGCTACCCAGACCGGGGCAGCTACTGCAGCACCAACCCCAAGCCAAGAAGGCAGGACCCCCAGTGTGGAGGATCCCTATGAGGAGAACACTGGAGTCTAAACATAATAAAATACCCCTATGAAACAATAAGAACCAAATAAAACAAAATGCATATAAAGAACTTCATAAGATATGATTAAGATATATATAAATATATATAAGTAAATATATAAATAAGTAAATGCAATGAATGATAAATAAATTCCTTATACTTCTTTATATTCAGTATTATCCTCTCACAGACCTTACACAGTGCCTTTCAGCATCATCAGCTGCACGATGTCAGCGGTTAAACATGGTTTCAGTCACAATGCTTAGATGTGTTTTGTAAAGTGGCCTTTATTCACTCCCACACACGCACATGAAAGTCATCACTGCAGAGTCCTGTGTTCAGACTCAAAAGCAGTGAAATTTCCACTGCTTCCAGCCTGACCTCAAAGCTGCCTCATGTTTATTCATTTTAACCAGTCGTGTAAACATGTTATATTTAGCTAATCTGCAAGGTTCTCATTTTGAAAAGCACACGCAGTTTAAAAACTGGTATCGGACCGTCATTCCCCAGAAACATGTTACGAGTGTTGAGCTTTTCCATTGTTTTACAGAGAGGTTGGTATCGCTCAGAGGAGGAGTACTATCTGCTGCTCTTCAGTGTTGCTGTTTGTGGCCTTCGCTTCATCAGCTTCAGCTTGGAGCACTGCTGGAGATCTTTGGACCTTGGTGGACTCACACAGCTCTTTTGGGTGCTTTCGTACACCTTCTATCATCCTTTTTTTTATAATGGACCTATCATTTCCTACAAATCCTACACTGATGGGGTAAGAGTCCACAATCATATTCTATCTTTTCTGCCTTGAGTGTGTAGCTGCAATTGATACCAGATAAGTTACACTATAAATGGCCCAAAATGGGGCAATTTTTTTGGCATATCTTCTCATATTTATTTCAGCTTTTTAGTAGAAGTAAAAAAAACAACTTTTTCCTATTTTATTTGCTCCACTTGCAGATGCGAAGGTCAGCTGTGGAGAAAAACAGGGAGGAGTCTTGTCTTCGTTACCTGGTGCTCAGATCAGGACGGATCCTACTGTGGTGGTGCATGGCAGAATACATGATCCATGTCATGTACATGCACTCCATCCAATCTAATGAGGCCTTTTTAGAAATACTCCCTCCCTGGGCCCTGGGTGAGTCTTCACACCGGTGTTTCTCAAATGGGGGCACACGTACCCTTCAGGGTAGATCTGACTTTAGTTTGTATTATGAGGTGAGTCAGTTCATGTGGTCGGGGTTAGAACACACAAAGTGGTGAAGTACATCATAATCTGAAAGCATGGGTTCCAATGGAGTGAGTGTGTGTGTGCATGGTTGTGTGTCTGTGTGTGTGTGCATGGTTGTGTGTCTGTGTGTGTTGGCTCTGTGATGGACCGGCGACCTGTCCAGGGTGTACCACGCCTCTCGCCCGATGTCAGCTGGGATTGTCTTGGATAATGTTCATTAATTGTAGACTTTATAATAATGTACCTACAGTTTTATACACTAAAACTGAGGGAAATGTGTAGTAAATATAATATGCTGTTTATATTCCTGCTGTGTTAGGACCAGTCCGCCCTTTTTCAGATCAGATCGTCCTGCATGTGGTCGCTGAAATAAAATGTAAATGAACTTCTCTCGGTTTGGAGGTGCTTGTCTGAACACAGGTGGTACAATGTTAGGACAAGTTTAAAAACAATGCAGTACATCTGCATCTGGAAGGATTGTGTGGTAGTTTAAAGGTTTTAAGCCAAGTTATCCTCACTGGATTTAGCACGCTAAGTTCATTATGCTGTTTTCCTGTATGGCTTGTACATTAAATAAGATCCCATCCCCCTTTTTCCTCTTTTCATGGCACATGGGGGCATTTATAATTTATGATGGTGATGACATAGATACTTATACACGTGCAGAGAAAAGATAGTAAACTTTTGAATGTACCACTGGGGTTCTAACTGGGTTAGTCACTCAGCTCTACTGTTACTCAGTCATGCTTTTCTTCTTCTTGATGTTATAAATGAGCAGAAAATGTATTTGGATTCAAAACAAATGATCATTTATTCATTGTATATTAAATCTGACGACCTGTCCAGGATGTGCCCTGCCTCTCGCCTGCTAATGGCTGTGATAGGCTCCATTAAACTGCATTTTTATTGCTTCTCAAACACAAATTTAACCCAACATGCTTTTTTTCTTTAAATCATTTGAATAGGAAGGATAATTTAAGCATCTCTTTCTTGCTTGTCATAGGTGGCCTGGCCCTGGCCCTTGTCCAGTTCTTCTACGTGAAGTATCTGGTGCTGTTTGGACTTCCGTGCATGCTTGCTACGCTGGATGATCTGGTCCCTCCAAAGCTCCCTCGCTGTGTCAGCATCATGTATAGTTTCACAGGGATGTGGAGGTAAGACGGCTAAGCGGATTTCACTTTAAATGTCAAACGCTTTGTGCTCATTGTGCAATCAAAACCAGGAGACCGGGCCGAGAAAATCACCTCATGTTGTGTCGTTACTGGTTATAGGTCAACTTAGTCAGGAGAAAAACATCCCCACGCACTTAGACTAAAATGGTTTGTTTACTGGGACTGATTTACTGGTTTGTGGCTGTAGCGCTGGTGGAGGAGCTGTCATCTTCCAACCAGGAGGTTGGTGGATCAATTCCAGGCTTCCACTGACTACATGCTTAAATGTCCTCGGGCAAGACACTGAACCCTGCATTGCTCCCCGATGTGCCTATCTGGGTATGAGTGTGTGTGTGGGAATGGGTGACTGCGTCACAGAGTGTAAACTGCTTTAAGTGATCGGGATGACTGGAAAAGCGCCGTATAAGTACAAATCCATTTACCATTTACTATGTGCAGGCCAAAATCAGTCCCTGCAGTTGCAGTGTGCACGTTAAAGTCCTTCTGTAATCTGTCCACGCAGATCTTCAGCAGAAAAAACTGTCTTCTCCATTTTTTTGTGATGCTTTTCACCAGCTTTTAATAATACCATAACCAAGTATCTGTCTCTCCATTTACGGATCCCGTTTTCAGTAATACATCATGTCATTTCCCAAAACTTTATGAACTTTTTTCTGTTTGTAAGTGGAAATAAGTTTCTTGTTTAAACCCATATTTGTGTTTCTGTGAACCCCGTCATGTCCACGGAGCTACAAAAAGGACCAGAAATAAATCACGTATTCAATAATAACTGCTACATGTATCAAGCTGCTTTAACACTTGTTGCAGCACAGAAACGTGTTACAAAGGATTATGCCTGGGTCACACTGAGGGGGTCTCAACAGCTCAACTTAATAGTAACAGCGCTTGTCCTACAATTAAAAATAGCTTGTTATAGTCATTAAAAGGCAAATATTTAAGGTGTGTAATCTTACATTTATTCATGAGGGATAAAATATAATAGTGTAATCATTTTAATAACTTTTAACTCTATTCTACAGTCTTTCGTCAGACACTTTTATCCAAACATGTTATAAGTGATCAATTAACCATAGCAGTTAATCTAAATCTATTTCATAGCATGTAAATCTGCACTCTTCAACATCATAATCATGAAAAAAACCTTGCAAAACAGATTAAAACATAATGACTTGAGGCTTTGTATCCAAAGATCTTGTAGTGCACAGCATGTACACATAAACCATGCATTTAAACATAAACCTGTAAATAAACCATGCATTTAAACATAAACCTTTAAATAAACATTGTAAAACATGATGGCATGTGTCATAGAGCATTATCAAAAACATGTAAACCGAGTGGTTATTTAGAAAAAAGACAAGGAAGCACAGAGTATCACACAGCATGCTTCTTACAGCACGGTCATTCTTCCTCCTCGACATCAATAACAATACGAAAGGTTCCATAATTCAGCGCGCATGAAGTTGAGATGGACGGCAGGTTGTTGCATGATAAAATGCATCGTCTGTGCAGTAACGCAGCCAATGTGCTGACACCGGTGCAATCCTGTCCAGCCTGCATGTGCTGAGCTGGTCAATGCTGAGAACATTGATGGAATGCATAAAGCTGTCCACTGACATAATGAACTAAACAGTTTGAGTTTATAGATGCTGCCAAATCCAATCTATTTAATGACACAAACCCAACACCACACAGAAGATGCAGCACAGGTCTCGGTTTATGAAAGCCAGAGCTCAGGTGTTTCTTTGCTATATTATTATGTAAATTCATGACTCAAATATCCATTTTTCCTCTCTCAGGCACTTTGATGAGGGGCTGTATCGATGGCTCATCAGGTAAGTGGCTCTTCATGAGCGGTGCACTGACTAATTCAGATGTTAATGCTTACTAAAAATGTGAAATGTTATCTAAATCAAATAATTACTTTCAAATCAGATCATTTGTTTTCATTGCTTTATGCCTGTAACACTTTTTAATTAATTTATCACACATTTAAAGAGCTTCGATCATAAGAAAACTGATGTTGGCATCAAAATAATGATTAAAAAAAGAATGAATAAAGGTACCGTTGTCTTGCATCACAATAAACAGGGATGCTGCATTTGCACGCAGGCTTTCTCATGTTTATGAGGCTGCACGTTATTGCTGAATAATTCTTCTGTTGCGTTACTGCTGCCGCACCATGGAGAAATGCCTCCTTGTTTAATATGTGCATATGCAATGGAGGCGTTATGTGTTTTCTCAGTTGTACTTTGGACGACACACATTATTAGCACGTTATAATAATAATAATAATACATTTTATTTCGAGGCGCCTTTCAGGACCCAAGGTCACCTTACAAAACCATTAAAATAAAGGCAAGGCAAGTTTATTTATACAGCACCTTTCATGTACAGGACAGCTCAAAGCGCTTTACATTGAAACAGAAA
>JBAMHV010000017.1:20135471-20149586 GCA_037177535.1 Pseudomugil gertrudae
TCCATCCATCCATCCATCCATCATCATCCATCCATCCATCCATCCATCCATCATCATCCATCCATCCATCCATCCATCCATCCATCATCATCCATCCATCCATCCATCCATCCATCATCATCCATCCATCCATCCATCCATTCATCCATCCATCCATTCATCCATCCATTTATCATCCATCTATCCATCTATCATCCATCCATCCATCCATCATCATCCATCCATCCATCCATCCATCCATCATCCGTCCATCCATTTATCATCCATCCATTCATTAACCATCTATCCATCCATCATCTATCCATCCATCATCATCCATCCATCCATCCATCCATCCATCCATCTATCCATCATCCATCCATCCATTCATCCATCCATTTATCATCCACCCATCCATTATCCATCCATCCATCCATCATCCGTCCATCCATTTATTATCCATCCATCCATTATCCATCCATCCATCCATCATCCGTCCATCCATTTATTATCCATCCCGTTATCCATCCATCCATCATCCGTCCATCCATTTATTATCCATCCATCCGTTATCCATCCATCCACCCATCCATCATCATACATACATACATCCATCCATTCATTCATTTATCATCCATCCATCATCATCCATCCATCATCCATCCATCACCTATTCATTCATCCATCATCTATCCATCCATCATCCATCCATCCATCCATTTATCATCCATCCATCCATCCATCCCCTGTACTTGTAAATAGGCTGCTGTGGATATTTACATTCTTCTGTACTGTTTCTGTGTAACATCATGTGTAGGGATGCGGTGTAAACTAAAGAAAACATAATCTTTATGAAATCTCAAACACAGAGATCTGGTTAAGATTCAGAAAAAGCTCAAAATCCCAGAGTATATCCAAAGTGTAGCTGATGGGACAGAGCATTACACAGTGTTAAACACATTCATTGCCCAATTTTTAAATCCATCTGTCAGCAGAAAAAGCTCCGCAAGCAGCTCATCTTTCACTGCAGTCAGAACCACTGTGAAATACTGCACTACAATAAGACAAGGCTTTTTATGTTGTTGCTATGCTGCAAAACACTTTTACTCAAACAGTCCTAAAAGCCACTTTGATAAAACTGCATCTTTGCTACAGATGTTTGCAACTGTTGACAATACTGTATGTGCAGAGCTGTTTAAAACACATATAACTCTGTTATAAAAGACAAAACAGCAGCTCAGTGGGGTGAAAAGGCAGCTTTGTGTCCTTTGATAGTCAAGTTTAGTTATATTCTATGTATTATGTACTTATTTGGTTAAACTATATATCATGAAGTGTTTGTGAAAATGTTTTCAAAAGCTCTGAAATGTCCCTTCTGGACTTTATTCCATGGTAAAGCATTTAAACATTTGTATTTACATTTGAACAAGTAAAAAATACTTCACTGGAAGCCATGAATCTAAATCTCTTTCTTCTTTTTCTGATTAAAACGGTAAACAGATTTTATTTCACTTTGTTTCAAAATGATTGTAAAACTACAACTTTCCGGAAGTTGCAACTAAAATAAAAATGTAAGCATTACTCTGTGCTTTTTAAACTCCTCCTAAAAGAAAACCAGGTGGTCCTCAAAAGTGCTGAACTCACCTAAAATGGCCACCACCTCATCATCCTGAATGACCTCCAGGGATCCCGACACCACAAAGCAGAGGCTGTCCACACTTTCACCGGCGTGGTAGATCAAGTCACCGGGAGCACAGTGGATTGTCTGAAACTCCATGGCCAGAGCTCGGAGGCAGCCGTCGCTGGCCAGCCGGAAAGCTGGATGCTCTTTGAAAACCTTACGGTTAAGATGAACACAGATATCTGCTCTCATGTCCTTTGGGCAAATCTGCAACACCTGGAAAAAAAAGAAGGGAGCAAGAGAAGAGGTGGATGTCAAAGATCTTCAGATCATCACTGGTTAGGGTTCAGGATTTTTATTGTAACCTCTGACTGCAGGTTCACTCATATTAAAATGATTTAACTGGAAGTGTTTTGTATTGCCTTGTTAATAGCTGCACACATTTTTTTAAACAGTACTAGAGAGCCTTGGTGAGTACAGTTATTGTAACTAATATGTTGTATTATACAACAAAATGTCAGGGTGCAGTGGTGGAAGCAGGACTCAGATGTAGGGTGAATAGGAGACAGATTTAAAGGTTTAATGAAGATAACAAAAGGTGCTGCACAGGCAGGATAATTGCATAGGTAACATAAGAAACCAGACATAGAGGAAGACTTATACTAACAAGAATCACAAGTATGACAGCAGGGAAGACGGAAATGACAATTAAAGGTTTAATAAGGTAATAGAAAGAGAACTATATGAATAAAACTGGAAACCAGAACAGCAGCTACGGGACAGGGAAATCCAACAAAACTCCCAAATCAAAGCCCAGAGATCATGACATGAAAACATCCAAGGAAGGGATTCTGCAGAGATTTGGTGCCACTACATAGCTGCATACTTTAGTAACAAAACATCTGTAATGTGAGCTCTTGCAGTCTTCATTTGCATATGTAGCTACATTTAGCTAGTAAGTAAGTAAACTGCTCTGCTTAAAGCGTGAGTCATGTTGAGCCGGTAAACTCCACAGGGCAGAGGTTTTTTTATGCTTCAGCAAAACAAGTTTAGTATGCAAATTAAATGTAGTGATCAGTCTTTTTATGGGATGCTATCAGTAAACAGAGCTGGATAGCACAGCCAAGGATTTAGCTCATGAGTCCTGTTTTGGCTTCTCCGTGTATTTTATGCAGCAAATCAGCAACATGGCTACAGAATCAATTATCCAGCAACAAGTGATCACAATCTGACCAATCACAAAGGTCTTCTGTGTAGCTGCCGATGCACGGCACGTAGTTGGGATGCACGTCTATGCAGAGCCTATGGTAGTTACGGCGTAACCAACCTGATGCAGATGCTGCATGAGTATAAACCAGCCTTTCTCAGCCCTTCTCACTAGTGGTCCGCGAGCGCCCCCTGGTGGTCCACAAGGTGAACAACACGACAATCCTACATTTATTTGAATTAACTGGAAATGTTGTTTTGTAACACCAAACCTGTCTTATATTCAAACAACTATGGAGCAGTGGCTTAGGACAGGGTCACTTAAAAGAAGAGAAATTGAAATAACATATTTTACAATAACAAATATTGTAAACGCTGCATTCTATGTTGTAAAAAAGCATTAGTTCATCTCAGTGTGGAGGACCAATCGTCTCACACAAGTTTGCTTTGGACATGATTGGTGTCACAAATTATTGGTGACAGTGATTTAATCTTTATACATTAGTCATTAATCCAGGACTACCTCTTAAAACAGTCCAGCAAATTTACTTAAGTCAGATTTAGAAATCCTTTCTTCATTCAGTTTAATGAATTCATGCTTCATTTTCCTGTCTTTCTTTTACTTCTTTGCATCACAAACTTTAACTGAACAACATATTTGCATATTTTTTCTTCACGCTTTAAATCAGGAGATGTCAGAATTTCAACATTGTCTTCACTGAACTTCTGAAAGTTAAACTGGACCTAAAAACTGCTGGGCATCTCGTTGCAGTCAGCATGGAAGCTGTTAACACTCATTTTATTTTCCTATCACCAGTATTTACTCAGGCTGAACCCAGTCTAAACAACAGGCTCATGTTCTGTTAAGTAGGGCTGAGGGAGCTTATTAAACAAGCATGCTGTAAAGTCTCCAATTAATTTCTATAGTTTCTGCCACAAAGTTTCTGCTGCTGTTCTAAAAACATTAATTAGCTGTCAGTGAAAAAATCTAACACATGCTGCACATAACATGTCGCTAAATTAAGATGAATATTTGCAGTATGAGCCGTAGAGTACATGGCAGCATCAACCAGGAGTCAAGTCGCTGTCTCACGATCGAGTGGCAGCATTTTGCTCATCTACAGGATAGCAGGCTGTGGTAGAGTTCAGCCTTTAAAACAAACCTCTTTGAAGATGAATGCCAAGCAGAGAGGGATTATGAGCCATTTTTAGACCCTTCAGTGTGGCCTGCAGCCAGATAAATAAATAACACATAGATGCAATGCAAGCTTAAACAGGACTGAGTTTGATTAAAAGTGACCCATTAAGGAAACACAGATTCTGATCCCTGTCATTAACTCTTATTCCACTTTAAATCGGAAGCTTAGGAAAATGATTAAACTTTGGATAAGTGGGTTTTTAATTAGGCACAGTAATAAGAATGATTTTTGGCTTCAAATAAGCAGAGTGACATTATTTCCATCTGTCTGCTTTCAGCTTTAAATGCTCATAAAATTTCAGCATCACCTGAAATCTCAACCAGGGTGCGAAGCTAGCAGCTAGATGAGGTAGCAAAGCTAACGGTTCCCCTCGTTAGTAAAAGAAAATATGAGAAACTGTTCTTTGTTGCATCTTGAAAATATATTTACTATATATTCAAATATATACACATTTAAAAATATTCTCTGAATATTTGCATAAAACACAAACCCTAACTTTCTCTTTGCAAGAAGAGTAAAAAGTAAAAAGAAAAAGGTTAAAATAGCTAAAAAAAAAAAAAAAGATTGGAGAGCTACTGGAGAGGCAGCCGTTACCCACGACGCCAACAGAACAATAATAATGTCACATTACATCATGTTCTTATGGTTTGCACACTGTTTACCTCGATAACTTGAGGTATGGTGTTCAGATACTTAGATGTTTATCTTCCAACATGTTGCATGAGACTAAAAGGGGCGGAGTCTGTCTGATCGCACACCTAACAGGTCACACAAGCCTGTTGCATTGCTACATTATGTCTTTAGGATGCACAGACAAAAGCTAGTAATGCTCAAATTCGTGGTATTTTTTTAAATGCCTAACTATTAAGTTTTGACAGGAAGTCAAAATAAATACAAAGAAAAAACAGCTCCTCCTCTCTGACCTCCCGATGTGACCAGTCTTAGTTTTCATGACTCAGCATTACAGAATGACATGTTCCTGTTGTTTTTTCCTCCTGCTGGAGCCAGTCCATCACTCACTGCTGCTGAAAGATAACTTCCAATCCCCTATCCATTTAAAACTGACTCAAAGGATGACCAAGCAGCAATATATCAAAGTTTGGGAATGAAAATGTGCTGACAGAGCAGTTTCTACAGCTGGAGGGTCATGCCATTCAACATTTCTGGTTCATATCTGAAAATAATTCACACATGTGCAGCCACTTACATATCTCAGTGAACAACAAAAGAGTGATCCATGGTCCTTCTTAGATTTTTCCCTATTCCAAGGTTTCAGATTAATGGCTCATTGTGGAGAAGCTGTGCTATAGCAGGGAAGCATCTAAAATCTGCTAGACAAGGACCAGAGTTGTCCATCCCTGGTTTATATTAACATAAACATTATCATTTTCCCTGTAAGATTAATTAGTTAGACTTTATTACGTTTAATTCAGCCTAAAACCACATTATTGTTCCTTAATGATGGTTTTCTGAAGCATTGCATCACTCAACAGCATTTTGCTTTCAGAATGGATTCAGAAAGAAATGAAGCATCAAAGGAAGAAGAAAAAAAACAGCAAGTACAGTACAAATGAGATGCATGGAGATGGATGCTGAATTATCATTAATACCTATAAAAACTCTTCCAAGTTGCTTACAGTGATGCTATGAGAGAGTGCCAGTCAGGTGTTTGTGACTGCACGAGTGAGCACGCTCAAGGCAAGGCAAGTTTATTTATATAGCACCTTTCATGTACAGGACAGCTCAAAGTGCTTTACATCAAAGCACGTCTAAGAAATGTGATGTTTATGTTTAAGAAACATCTGAATGAATCCACAAATAGTTTCACTGTAGCTTCTGAGTTGCTCCCAGTACTCATCTGGACCGAGGATGCACTGGCTGGGAGGTTTTTTAATCATCCAGGTGAGCTTTTTTTATTTTATGCATTTTCTCTCTTTTTTTAATCTGTGTTTTAGTCCTTTAACAAATTTTGAACTTTAAACCCAAACTTTTGAGTTAACATTTGATATTTCTTTCCCATTTTGCCTTTGTTGTATCAATACTAAAGAAATGCCTGCAACTTGAACAGGTCTGAAGCTTCCCACATGTCCACCCGTACACTGTAAAAGCTCCTCGTTAAACACACTCATCCAGTCGGGGCGGACTATTTCAACTTTCTCTCATCACTCTTACAGTAAACTGACTAACACAGAACAGATAGAGTCAAACAAATCTTCAGTCTTCATATGAGTTGTCTGATTGAACTATCTTAATATTTGCCAATTATATTAAAAAATCACTGTGATGCTTCCAACAACAAGCTTAAATGATCTTTATTGCTGGATTTTTACTATCGTAGTTCTTCAGCATCCTTTGAAATCAGTTTTCAATCTTCCCTGTTTAACAATTACAAAGCAAGACAGCTGGAAACATCCCATCTTTGCAAACAAATAAAATTATTCACAAAAGCCTTATTTACCACATTATGTTTGGCTTGTTTACTCTGTACAACACTGATGGGTTACCCCAACCGGTTCTGCTGTTACAGTGTACGTTTCTAATGGAGATGACAACATACCACATGCTGACATACCTTTTCAGTGTCTATACCCCGTGACATGGACCAGGTGGAGGCAATGTAGTCCATAACTCTCTCGCTCAAGCCTTTGGGCACCTGATAGAGTTTTAGGAAATCTCGGACGCTGTTGAGCATCTCGTGGTAACGATTTGTGTTGGCGTACATCTGCTGGAAGATGGTTGTCACGTTACCGAAGATGGTGGCGTAAAGGAGAGCTGAGGGGGGGAAAGGAAAGGAAGTGATGAGAAAATCCAGACAGATATTAAATGTATAAATTTATAAATACAAACAGAAATCATCCATTTAAAACTGTCAGCACTTTAAAATGGGACATCACCTCTTTATCTTCAGTAATTCTTACACAAGTGCTGGTAGATTATTTAAAAATCTTTTCATTTTTTATGTGTTTAGATCAACTTTGCATCAGCAGCAGCCTCTTTTTAAGCAGCTTTCTCTGTTTTTACAAGCAGAAAAGTCAGGGGAAGGATAAGTGCACTGCCTTTTTCAAGTCTCAGTAGACATGCTACATTTGGTTAAATAAGCAAAGACCAATCCAGATTTATAAAAGCTTGCTTATACATGTCATAAATCTCATTTATTATAAAATGCATGTGCATTTTCACTCCTGAATCCTAATCAGTGCTGTTTCATCGACGGTCTCAGTCGACATGCTGCTGAAATGCAACATCGACCTTTAGCTCTGAGAAGATTTTGAGTCATGACCGCCGTCCTCCTCTCCACGCTGACAAGTCCAAAATATGTCCCAGAATGATTGCATCTCCATGTTTGACTGCAGGGATGATATTAATGAGTTAACAAACAGCGCCTTCAGTCTGTTTCTTCAAATGAGACAATTTAGTGTTTTCCTTGTGGCAAATATCTTTTAATGAGGAACGGCCTGTGTGTGGCCACTCTACCATGAAGGCCTGATGGTTGCTGCACCAATGCTTACTGTTCTGGAGGATTCTTTCACTTCATGCAAAGGAACAAATAGTTTATTACAAATCAGGCTGACTGACAATATCAAGGTATTTACATCCAAAGATTTTTATATTCTTATCACACAATGTATCACACCACCTGCTCCCTCATATTTAATATTGTTTTATGCAGTTAATGCTTTGATTAAATAACATGGTAAATGAGGCATCACTGATTATAACTGCTGCCAAATGTATTCATCTAAATTCATGTCAAAGGAAAAAGTTCAGTTCGTTTTAAGATTGATTTAAAAAAGGATTTTTTTTTGTGTCTTGTGTGAAAAATGACATGAAAAGCAACAGAACGAGCAGAGCAGCACATCTGAGGTGGTTGAACTGGTGCAACAGCTGGCGCATGTGTGTGGATCAAAGCCATCAGATGTCTGCTCTATGTGAGCGGTGCTCTCTTGGCACCGGGGCCCTAATTAGCCCTGCTAGAAGGGACAGAGAGGAAACATGCCAGCCAAACATTTCAATTATCTTCACATGGTGACAGTAACCTGTGCGTGCACTTGTGCACGTTTGTTTATTTCACGGCACACAATCAAAGTGCTGAAAAAAAACTGCACGGGGAATAATACTAATTAAAAAGTGCTCAAAAACTCCTTGAGGGGAAAGAGAAAGCACAACTTTCATCCCTTCATTACATTACTCAGCTGTGCTGCCACGTTACCGAGCAGCAGACGACTATGAGACGCCTCGATGCTGCTTGGTTGCATGTTCAGCCATCAACAAAAGCAGAGTTCAGGGAAGGTTTCCAAAGACTTTGCTCCTTTTAAATCAAAGCTGGAAAAACACAGATGACAATCTTCACCTCTCTGACAAGCAGGTAAATGCTGTAACAAAGGAAACTCAACCAATCTGTGCAGAACGGAGCTGAAGCCAGGCGGCAACGTTGCTCCTCACACCTCGTTTGCTGCACGTTGCTCACCAGCAAACAGCTGGCTCGTTTGAAGGTAGTTAAAAACATAGTTGTCAGAAACTCCAGCCCCCGGCCAACAGTTGCTATAGAAACAGGACATATGTATGCCCCCCCAACACACACACACACAACTCTTTCCCATGCCACCCCGCAATCCCTCGTCACGCTGTGATCCTGTGCTGCCAGCACCGATCCAGTGCTGCTGGTAAAAATAGCTCAGTATCAGAGCATCCATATTTCATAGAGAACAGCCGTGGACTCCACTAGATTGCATCTACAACCGAATCCTCCCGAGGCGGTCTAATTTTAGATATTTACCATGATGTGTCTCTTACAATGAACATTTTAGACAAAGACAAGTCTGCAAATGAGTTTAGCCAGTTCCCCTGACAATGTATTCATAAACCCAACAACCAAATCAGTGAGAGGTGGGTGGGATGGGGTGGGGGTGGAGGTGCGCAGTCACTTTCTCGTTTCGGGGTTGAGATTGTGGCTGACAAAAGTACAAAGGAGGTGAGGGGTGATTGCAGAGGGATCGGAGGGAGTGCTGAGTTAAATTGATCTGGCAGCATCAGTTATTGCTCTGAGGTGTTCGTCTCCATGTGCAGTCACACATAATGACCCTGTACTGTTTCACGAGCTGCGTCTGGAAGAGACACGTTATGAGGTGTGAATAAAAGCTGTAAAAGTCATAGCAGAATGAAAACTGGGGAAAATTCAGCACTTTTTAAAAAATAATGTTACTCCAGAGAAGGCTGTTAAATTAGAAGACATTATGCAAAATAAAAATACCACAACACAAACACATAAAATGCAATTAGACCAACTTCAGATGCTGGGATAAAGTCCTGCTCACAATTTCTGTTGTTTTTGTTCTGAGACTTTGCTAAATTATGCCTGAAAAGTTGAATAATTCATCCCATTTCACAGCAGACTGGAAAAATAAGTGAAAGTGGACAGAAATGACACTGCTGCATTAAATCAGACTGACTGGAGCTGCTTACACTGAAAGAGAAAAGTTCAAACTTTTTTTAAAGGTTTTTAAGCTGCTGCATTCAATGTGCAGCGTAGTTTGTTATGTTTGCATTGGATATGAATGCAAATGCATTTCCTTTGTTCTACAAGAGGCTGTTATGTAACTTTGGTGGCAGCAGGGAGGCGGTTTTCTGTTTCAAACCTGCCTTTCATTCGGATTTCCCCCAGTCTTTTACAGAAAAAGCTTTTAGGGGAAAGCAGCTAATATCAGATTAGCTGACAGAAAAAAGTTTTATCCACAATTTAAATTAGATTGACATAAAAAAAACTAGTATTTATCAACTAGATTTAATCAGAATTCACTCCTGGCCTTATTCATCCTGTTAAATGCAGAAAAACTCTACTTAAATCTTTTCAGTGTTTCAAACTTTAACTTTAAACCTTTTAACATTTAAACATTCACACAGTCACATATATTTCTTCTTTTTCTGCAACATGCAGCACTTTTTCTCTTCCATCACCTACAGATGTGCTCATCAGAGACATGTCCTGCCTTTCAGCTGGAGGAAAACCATTCACACCATTCACAGCCGCCATTAGATCCATTCCTCAAATAGCTTTGCTCATCTAAACTCATAAACTTATGCTGAGGTTTGAAGCTGCCATTTCTCCCTGTAATGTTAGGAGTTTTTCCTTACTGAGAAGGAGGGTCTAAGGACAGGATGTCCTGGGTCTGCTTAGTTTAGTGTAGTCATTACTGTGTTTATTGTGTGTTATGTCTGTTGTGTGATTAACTGTGTGTGAAGCCCTTGGAGATGACTTTGTTGTGATACTGAGCTGTATAAATAAAGTTGAATTGAATTGAATTAATGTTGAATTTATTGGCTAAATGGTCTAAATCCCCACTGCTTTGCTGCATCAGAAAGTTCGGATCTGTCAGAAACGATGATGCGATACCCAGAGTATCGCTCATCCTCCTATATGCTTCACAGTGAAGGTTACACACACACCAATCATCCTTTCATCCATCTGACAACCATCATAAAAAGAACAATTTGACGTGTGGATCGTCCCATTTGGTCACACTGATTTACGGGAAAATGACTTTTCTTCACGTTGTTCTGTCTTATTTTTGGAGACAGATGTGTGTCACTACGTTGAGTCAGTTAATGGAGGAACAGTTGAGCATCTGCTATGAGTTTCAGACAGACGGAGAAACTTGTGCTTCCCACTGCTAAGCACATTAGCATGAACCCCAGCGAGATGAAGCACTATGAGGGTCTTCTGAACTACATTTAATTAAATCTTCAGTGTTTCGGTGTTGGCACGGTGGGTTTATTCACACACACCGGCACACTTCTCGGCCTCTGAAGTCATTAAATATTTGTGTGTACAATTTTTACAAGTCAGTGGGCATGACTTGCCAAACACTGAGCATGCATGAGTTATGAATATGTAAGAATGATCATTAAGCCTTAGTATGGATTTATTATCTCTGCTGACTAACTGATGGCCCCGTGCTGTGCAGCAGTTATGATCTCATAACCTCATATTGATGTTCAGTCTCAAAACTATTCATTTATTAAGTTTAATGTGAAAATTTATACTCAACACACTTGAGATGCTATATTTACTACTTTAATTGCAAAAGTAGTTACAAAAACAAATATGCCTTTTCAGAATAAAATCCTTATATTATATAATAAAATAATTAACAAAAAGGTTTCACTGATAACGACTGATATGCAATACTATAAATTAAATAATAACTAATGCTAGGTGTGGCAGTGGAAACATGCTGCTCAGCTTTACATTTTCTCAACTCTGATGGCTTTATTTATATTTCACTTATTCTGTGGCTTTTAAGAGCGTAGATGGGCTTCTCATATGTCATGTCACTGTTAAATCTGAGAGAAATATAAAGAGCTTCCACTCACATCCGATCATCATCATGGCAACCGCAAAGATTTTCTCTCCGTCTGTTGTCGGGGCGATGTTGCCGAAGCCGATACTGGTCAAGCTGGTCATGGTAAAGTACAAGGAATTGATGTAGATAGAGTCCTTGCTTGGTCCATTGTACAACTTTCCTGTCGTGGCATTTAAACGGTATGGCCTGCCCATCGTCTCAGCCAGGATGTAGAGCCAGCTGTCCATGCGGATCACATTATGCTCCTCATCGACAATCTCATAATCACCGATGCTGTACCTGAAACGCAAATAATCAGTCGTTTAGTACACAAGGAATCTGAAAATAGTTAAATTGTTATGTTATATCACATTCTACCATCATACATGATCAGACTCTAAGGCCAAAATGTAAAAGTTTAACATCTGTAGGACGTGTGGTTATGTGGAAGTGAAGCAGCCGATTGACAATTAGACACAGCTGGCACCCCCCTCCCTGCCACCAGAGATGATTATGATTATATAAAGGACAGGTGTAGAAGAGAAGGGACAGAGCATCGCTAGTGACAAGAAGGAGAGACGTATGGCTCTGAGAGAAGCGGAGGGATCAGTCCTGTACAGGACGGCAGCCCAGAACTCAGCCACGAACCGGACCGGTGCTGGATGGATCATCCACTAATGCCAGTGTGGGTAGGTTCACCGTTATCTGTAAAGAGTTTCTTAGCCCCAATTTTCTGTTTCCCACAGTAACCACGCAGCTGAGAAGCAAGACAGTGGCATTAAAACCTGGGTCTAACGGGGGACACACGTCCCTATTCTTTACCTGCAGGTTCCCTGAAACTGAAAAGCTAAGGACAAGAGGCTGATTCTGTTTCTTTATAGTATCAGAACAATTTTTAAGGACAATTAACAGAGTGTAAATAAAACTCTACTTTTCTAGACAAACGTTTGGTATCTCAGAAAGAACTTGGCTGAAATCTGAACTCTGTGTGACAGATGCACCAATGAGATGTGGGCCTTCTCATTGCTACTAGACTGCCTTTTCTCAGGGTTTACCCCGGTAACTAATCAGTATTACCAGTATGGACAATTCTGCTGAATTTCCCCCATTAATCACTTTGATTGTTTGTTTGGCTTCATTTTTAAATCGAGTCATTTTCTGTCTGTAAATGAAGAATTACTTCATCCTGCTGGACAAATAAAAATATTATATGATAAAATAAATTAACAAAATGTAATAGAGTACATTTAATTTCACTATTTAAACAAAAGGAGTTAATGTCTAAGTAATAATAATAATATAATAATAATAATAATAATAAAAATAATGCATTTAATTTAAAAAGGTGCCTTTCAGGTCACTCAAGGTCACTTTACACAACAAGGATAAAACAATAATTAAAAGAAATAATAAAACAACATAAAAACAAATGGATAGAGAAGATTATAGTGAGTATGCTTTCTTGAACAGATGTGTTTGTGGATTTAAAGTGAAGTAAACAGTGGGTGTTGTGGATGTCGGGTGGGAGGGAATTCCAGTAAAGTAGACATTAAATCAAATGTTTCATGTGTAATTATTTTGTTTCTGCTGATACAACAGATTCTCCCACATTATTCTGATTCAGGACATATTGATCAGTATCAGACCTTTTCAGATGATTGAACAGTGCTGATAACAACATGCAACTGTAGTATCATAGTAACTGGATAGCTGCCTTAACAGCTAAGATGGAAGTATTGTTCCACCCCTGGTAGAAAATCTACCCAATCTTTCATGGTGTCCATGAAAAGCAACTTATTCTGTGAAATCAGTAAGTGCATTTACAAAAAACTTTGTTCATCCTTAGACTTTCTGCTGGCTCTGAACATAGATCATGTTTGAACTCAGCACAAATGCTTATGCATCATTCACTCCTCGCTTTTCATTTTCAGAAGAGGTCAAGAGCTAATGACTGTGAGTCTATGAAGGCGCAGCCGCTCTTTGAGCTAAATGAGCTAAATGTTAACAGAGGAAACAAGGAAAGTGACCACAAGCCACTGCAAAGAAACATTTAATGACCACAAAGATGCAAAAGGAGACCATGAAGATGCACAAATGCTTTAAAGATACGTTAAAAAAACACAGAGAAACTAAATTTGCTGACAAAGAGATGACATTACCACACGGGGAACTGCCGACCACAAAGACAAATTGAAAAGAAAAAATTAGAAACTATAGGAAGACACAAAATAGATGTAAAGAGACACAAACTAGGCAATGTGAACAAAAGAAAACCAGGCAGCAAAACAAACAAACAGAGAGATGGAAAAAATCCAAAATCTTTCAAACAAAAAAGGGGGGAAACCCAAACACATTTAAAATGACCTGAAAGAGATGCTAAAAACAACCAAAAGCTTTCCAAGAGATGCTCAAAAGGCCAAAACCTATTTTAAAAAATGCACAGCGCTGCTTTTATCATAAGTCCTGCACATCATGATATATAGAATAGAATAGAATAGAATAGAATAGAATAGAATAGAATAGAATGCCTTTTATTGTCATTATACACAAGCATAACGAGATTAAGCCATCCCCAGTGTCAGTGCAAGGAAAGCAGTATAAAAGACAAATAAAAAAAGATCTAGGGTATAAAAATATTTACAGAATAAACAGATGTGCACACTCCAGTTATTTATGACCTACGTTATGACGTATATGTCTGATAAATATATTGCACATTCAAAGTATTATTGCACGGATCATGATATGTTGTACATGTCATGTGACAGGA
>JBAMHV010000017.1:20169999-20180859 GCA_037177535.1 Pseudomugil gertrudae
CACACCTCAGAACAGGGTTATAAGGTGTGTGTGGAGCAAGACACACCTCAGAACAGGGTTATAAGGTGTGTGTGGAGCAAGACACACCTCAGATCAGGGTTATAAGGTGTGTGTGGAGCGAGAATAAGCAGGAATTCAGACCAAAGCATTGCGGTTTTGCTTCATACAGACAATAAATTCATGATTTACATGTTAAAAGGAAGGATTTAAAAGAATGATACATCCCCTTTCATGTGGCTATGATTATGGCTTTGATGCTTAGCATGGTATGATAAGACACGGGTCTGCATCTTAAGCTGAATTTTTCCATCTTTTATGGCATTAACAACCCCTCAATCTGACAACAAATCAACAAAAAGGTTTCAAAATAAAAATGAGAAACTATTTTACTAACGATTGTGAACTAAAGAACCCTCACCGTCATCATGGACAGCATAAATGACATCATAACACAGATAAAGTTTAATTCCTTTTACTCTAATCTCTTCTTGAAATAACTAGATAGCTGAGCTCAGGAGGAAGAGCGGTCACCTGAAAGTCAGTGGTTCAATTCCAGACTTCCCCTGGCTACACTGAACCCCACAACCCCTACACAACCCCCTCATGAATGTGTGTGATAGATCATGATAGCTTTGAGTGGTAACGATGACTACAACAGCTCAGCTCATTTACCATAAAAATGTATTAAACAGATCAATATATAGTAGTGAAAAAATCAAAGCAATGGAATTAGGATAATAAGGTTAAGTTGAAGTGTTTTGATGTGTCGTTGGGGTGTCAGTCAGAACAGATGGATGCTGATTTAGTCAAACATCCAGGTAGGTGGACATATATTAGGCTGTGTGTGGTATTTAATCTCTCCTCACCTAATGAGCGTGCAGCATGGCAGTAAGTGGTTCCAGAGGCCTCTGCCCCGCTATCTGGATCCATTTGATTGGATTCTTGGTCTTTCTAACATCATCCGCCACCACATTTAATTTTAAAGACTAATTGTAATCTACTCGACTCCTCCGGCTTTGGGTAAATGAGACATTAAGGCTGATAATTGGTCTTGGGTACATTTTGTTTAACCTGAACCTCTGCAGTCCCAACGTGGCCATCGGGTCTCGGGCAGACTTGCACCACATTCTCAATCTATGTAGCTGCAGCTCTACCATCACGATCACTTATCCAACGGTAAAGTCAGAAGCAGGAGGCATCCATTTGCCTCTCGTCTGAAGGCTGGGCACATAATTCCTCACGAAGGCAGTCCAGAACCTGCCTGCCAGCACCTGTGAATGTCTCCATTTCTGGGGTCCAAGGATTTCTGACTGTGGATAAACCACCTGAGGCAATGAGCTGCCAGACCTCCCTTAAAGTAGTTTGGTGTGACAAGTTCCAGATCAGCTACATTAACTGAAGGGGTTTGGAGTTGAGTATGGACCCCCACTTCAATAAAGATGATCCTAAGCACGTCTTCATTATTGTCCCAGAGACTTCTATAGCTGTACATTCAGGGATAGCACTCTGCATACCAAGTCATTATTATTTATAGAGACCTTTTAACACCAGCTACAGCTGCACAAAGTGCTGTACAATACATCAAATGACAACATAAAATGATCAAAACAAGATAAGAAAAATAAAAAAGACCCAAAAGTTACATCCAATGGATGTTTGAGTTACTGTTGCTTTCTTCTGTCTGTCCAATCGCCTCTGACATCAACGAGGTATTCGTGTCTAGAAAACTGAGCCTCTGTGAATATTTTCTCCTTTTGAACCATCCTCTCTAAACCCTAGGTGAGCCTGAATCCCAGTAGTTTCCCAGCCTGGGACCACATCCAGAGCAACAGAAGTCCCCTTTCATCCCCAATCTGATGCTCCTCTTTGCCTCGTCTTTGTGGTAAAGACAACAGGAAACGATTATCTTTTCATGTGATAAAACAACTGATCAGTGTAGCTAATAAAGTGGCCGGCGAGCTTATTTTAATTAGATTTAAGAAAATATAAAATAATCTTTATTTCTTGCTTTCTAATGAGTACTTCTAGTTTCCTAAATTTAGCTTGACCCACACTATTTCTGCACTTTAACACATTCTTTATTCATAAATGTTTGCAATCTATTTAATTTTAATGGATCAATTTTATACTTTAGCTATGTTTTGACATCCACATCATCTTGACTACTCGACAAAAATGAGAAAATGCTAATTCCTCACTTATTAATAATCTTTAGAAACTCATTTTATGCTCTCACGTGAGGAGTTTGCCATCATCTACTCAATGTGAAGTGTCACTAATGATTAAATCATTAGTAATGAGAAGAGCATATCCCTGTCTGCTCTCCAGCAACTCATCATTATCCTTCATACAGAAGCAACTTCTCGGTTTGCACAAAATACTCATTACTGATGCACTAATTGTCAGGTCGTATTACAAGTGTCCTCCTCACACGTTATAAAGGGTTGGGAAAAGCCTCCAATCAGTCGATACCGTCAGGAGATTTTAGCTTTGTGTGTGTGTGTTTTTCTTTTACCTACACTAGACTTGACATCACCAGGCAATCTGAAAATAAACCTAAAACAAAGCTTCTAACGCTCCCTTCAATATTTGTTTTGGCGAGTGTTGTGAGTCTTGTGTTTAACGGCCTGCGGGGCTAAATCAGTAATAGCTGCAGTGCTGGCTGTGATGAACGCCATCTTCCACAACAGATGAAAACTCCCACGGATTTCAAATCTGGCAGCACCAACTGTTTCACTATGATCCTATTTATGTGCTTATTTGCTTTGTTACAAGCACATGCTCAGAAAGTGCTCGCAGAAACAACAATGCTGTTCATTTGCAGAACTTCGTCTCGTTCTTTGTGAACAGCCCTGGAGGAGAAATGACGTACGTCTGCAGGCAGGTGATGCAGTTTCAGCTGTTACAGCCAGATTACATCACAGATCAGTGACTTATATGTGTGGTTCCTGGCTCCGTGAGAGAAAAGCACCAACTGGACACTCTTTGTGTGTGGGAATGTCGTACAGTATCTTTCACAGTAGAAGGATCCAAATGCAGGATGACGCAGACGAACGAGGGAGCAAAGACCCAGACGAAGCAGCAGATTAATAAATGAGTGCATAACTATAACTTAAACAAAAGCAAACTCAGCAACAGATGGACTGATGCATGCGAGGAATGCTTTGGGAAACCTGAGGAATGACTACAAGGATCTGGCAAAGAAATAAGAGCATCAGAAAGGAGTGAGAGTAATCAGTGAGCAGGTCCACATACTGAGTCTGATCTTAGAGGCAACCTGAGCTGCACACCTGAGGACAAACTGAGGAGAAAGCTGGGCTTCAACATGAGCTAAACCAGAACTAATCCAGACAGATCACGTCTTTTTTTTTTACTTTAACCTCTCGGATGGTTACAACTCTGAAAAGTAATGATAATAAAAACACATAGATGCAGTTTAATCTCACAAATATTCCCTGATATTACAGAAACTCCCTAGTTTACATGGACATTAGCCACAAATCCACACGCTCCATACGTCTGTTTGTAGCTTCAAAGCTGAATCTCCTCCCCTGCTTTAAAACAACTCCAAATAAAACAAGTTTTTGTACCATTACTGGCTACTGTCATTCATGTAGAAGCACAATATCTGTCAGCTTTGGCTAATGCTAAGATAGTGCCTGTAAAATGACTTATGTGGGTATGTGATGTGTACACTGCTTTAAATGTGAGCGCATGAGAACTCTGCGACTCATCTCCACACCTACCTGCAGGTGCTGCTTTTCTGCATCACTTCTGCTCTGTGGTACCCCGACAACTTGCAGAAACCATCGTTGCTGTAGACGATGGGCCAGTCCACAATCTGAGCATTTCCCAGGACAAAGTTGGTATCTGTTTTGGAGTGAAGAGGAAATAAACGGGCAAATAACTCATGTGGTTACAGTATTCACATAAAAGCAGTCATGTACAAGCTGTTGTTTTGGGTGGAAAAAAAAACGGAGCCAGCGGTCAACCATTCGGTGGTCACACAACACGCGATTTAAGCAAAAACTAGTTTAAAAAGAACTTTATAAGCGATTTAAACATTTCTAGCCGTGCTGAGGGACATACATGTTGACCGATTGTGAGTATAAATGCTTTTATAAAATGAGTTTTTATGGTTTATTTAATAGTTATACAACTGATTCTATCATCACGTGTTTCTGATTTAATAATCTAATAATGTTTACCCTTTTGTTTAAAAAAAATAGAGAAACACAGCCCTTAAAAGCCAACAAACATTTAGGTGATTTGCATAATCATCTATGAACATTTATGGCTCATTTCACACTCTGTGGACACACAGAATAATAATACATGTATTCCAAGCACAAACTACGGAAATAACATCAAAGTTATTAGTTTTTATGTTTATTTGCTATAACACTTATAACAGTAGTACAAATACTAATTAGCACTTTTTTATTACTTATGAGTGGAGTTTGCAATTATCCTAGTTGGCTGTTTTAACAGATATTATTGGGGGTAACAACAGTGGGTATTTGTTTTGCACTAATAAGGTATATAAATGGCAGATCTTATAAAAGGAATTTTTAAATGGCAAATGCAACCTAGAAAATAATATCTCATTTTGTTGAAAACCAGAGCTCATGCTGCATATTTTGCATATTTAAATGTTAGCAATGCCTCTAAGCTGAAGTTATTTGTGTTCAAAATGGTAACAAACCCACATAAACTGAGCTCGATTTCCATTTTAATGGCTTATTTTTCCACTCATTCCCTTTTTTAATCTTCCAGTTTTCAGTGCACTTAATTCAGCTCGTGTCATTACACATTAAATAAAAAACAGCTGACGTTACAGGCGGAATCATAGGCACAGTGTGCAGTTGACTATTACAGTCACCTTAAAGGCAAAACTGGAAAAAAACACGTATACATGCTGCTTTAAAGCTGGATTAAAACCAGATGTTTTGGGAAATATTCTTATAACAATAGTTAGGTTGTAGAATCTTTTTATTTTTATTTCTTAAATCCTTTAAAAAGTTGTACATTTTTTTTAAATACACGATTTTGGCAACAGGAGCAGTTAGTGTAATGGTTTTAAATGGGACAGTTGAAACAATGATGAGCAAGTAAATAAAAACAAAACACACTCCACACAATCACAACATGGAAAAAGGAAAAGACACAAACACCTACAAACACGTGACCATTAAATACAGACAAGATTTTATACAAAGACACAAACAAACATGTTTTCTTATGAACAAAAGCAAATACGAAGACGCTCCATGCCAGCTTGTTATTTTACAACCAACACATGCGTGTAAATTTTGTGAAAGACAAAACATAAAATCCAAAGCCAGGATCGGTTAACATACTTCTGTTAGAGTAAAGAATTCATGAGCATCAGAAATATGTAGAAGTGCTTTGTAAATTAACAGCATTGGCTACAGAACATTTAGTAGAACAAAGAGGTAGATACTGTAAAGAAAAGCAGAAAGCCAAATTAAACTTCATAGTATACCTGTCTGCCTATGTGACAGTGTCCAAACTGGAATTTTTGAAAAGAAAAAAAAAGGTTAACAGATTACAGGAAGAAACATGTGCTGAACGTCAGACAAAGAAGATGAGTTATGTCAACCCAAAGAGTCACGTTGCTTTAACCTGGTTGGTTAAAGGCTGACAACAAAACATATGTATGAAAGAGCTGCATCAAATATTAGCAGACCAGTAAATTCACCCAGTTAGTCACGGTCTGAATAACTGCATGATGTTATCGAACTAACCAAAAGCAACGTTTTTAACCAAAGAAAATGTTCCAAAAAGAGGATTTCACCTCAGTTTTACTGTGTGACAGTCTACATTATTTCTGGTGGAAAGATAATTAAATGGGGTTAATGATGATGGTGTTGAAAGTAGATGTGGAGTGTAACTTTTATTTTATTATATCTAAAAGGGTTATGTTACATTATGTTACAGAAAAATGTAGCATAATGTTGGCATTATGTAGCATTTAGCTTTTTTTGTTTGTTTTTTTAATGAGAAAGGTGACTTTATGCAGCTAAATTCAGTATCTGACTTTAGTTAATGACAGTTTTAGGTTGTTGGCTCTTTAACTTTATTCCTCATTTCTGTTTATGCTTAGTCAGCTGCTAACTAAGCAGAAACTGAAGCTAGCTGCTTCTTCTTTAGTAAAACTAGCCTCGGCTGCTTGTACAGCCGAGTATTAGTAACATTAGATAATGCTACTAATGTTATTGATACAACATTTAAAGTAATAATATAATTCTGTTTTTTATTTTTGCTAAAAGATTCTGGCCTCTAAAGGCTTCCTTGTAAGCTAAATAGCAAAAAAGCTACAATTCACAACACAAGGCTGCAATGAGCATCTCCATCCACCCCACAAACTCAACACAATAATGTTGGAGATAAAATCCAAAATGTTTGAGGATTGTAGGCTAACTTAAATATGTAATGAAGTAGTCCAAACAAACTTATTTCACACATATCTGTGTAGTTTAAAGACTGTGGCAGATTGCTTCCCTTCATTTGCTCTTTTCCAGCTCAAACTCGTTAAGAGCAAAAGGTCTGGAATAAGTTTAATTCAGAAAGAAAAGATAATTAAATAAAAGCAGGCTGCTGTTTGCAATTTCATGTTGCCTAATTACAAAGTTGGTAGAGAATAAACTACTATGAATATCTTGAACTCTGTCAACATAGTGAGGAGGTTATTTCACTGTAACTGGAGCAAAATAAGAATATTTAATAGCCTTTGAATGACCACCTACCACTGTGTCTCAGCTCAGATTAGTCTCATCTCTTTTGTTTCTAGCTGGAGAGATAAAACTGCTCACTAATCCGTGGATCATCCAAGGTCATAAGAAAAACATGCGCTTTAGTCTTTAAGTTTAAAGAGCTTTTATAGTGTTTCACAAGAAACTGTTTAATGTTAAAAGATGAATTTTTTAAAAAGTTGTTTATCCAAAGTGGTACGTTTTATTTTTTTAAAAAAATATTGTTTTAATATATTTTTTAGTTAATTGAGTTTTGACCTGAATATTTGACTGTGAGAGAAAATGTAAGATAGTTCAGAAGCAGCACATCACAGCTTGAAACCTTTCAAACTGTAATATTTCTGCATTGAATAAAGTTATAGCAAAGTTTTATCCAACTGATGTTTAGCAAAGCTTTTCCGTAAATGGGACTATAGATGTATTCCACTTTAAAAATCCACTATTCATGTAGCTTCAATCTATTTGAGCTTTTCTTAACATCATTTTATTTCATCATTTGTAGAAAAACAGTGGTAATGTGCTCTCTTCAGCATATAAATGACCATAAGCCAGGTCAGAATTGGTCTGGGTCACAGAAGTGGACAGGGGTCAAGAGGAAAGCCTGCACCTCCAACCTGAACTCACTTTATTAACTTCTCCTTCTCTCTTAAGGTTCTTCCTGTTTTGGTGGTGATAATGAAAACTCAGCTGTTCTATCATCACTAATGATCATTTCAGGCCTTTCTAATCCTACATATTTTAAAATGAAAGCTTAACAATCACACTGCAGCTTATAGACATTATCATCAAATATATTTATTAATATCTAATCAAACTCAACAGTTATTGTGACATTAATAAAGGTGTTTAATCGTGAGAGGATAATGTCAGTGTTCTTATGTAATCAGTGTAATGATCGCAGTGACCTGCTGTCTTTCCCTCCCCTCACACTGCAGGGACTCCCAAATTGGAGCCGACGCTAAATCCTCCCTAATTAACAGGCTCCACATATGCAAAATGTTTTATTAACACACCAAGTTTCTCTTTCTGTGCAGCTATTAAACCGAATTATACATAAATAATAGAAAAAATAAACTTTTAAATGCATGCAAAGGAAAGGGTTCTTGCACTAATTAGATGCTTCGTTTATTTAATTAGTTGATTGTTTCGGTGACGTCACGAGTTCCATCTTCTGCAAAGTGTTTGCAACGCTGAATAAATAATAAAACATGATCATCGCTTTTCTTACCGTTCGACCGTCTGACGATATTCTCCAGAAAAGTATTTTGGGGGGCCACAAGTCCCCTCCGACCCCCCGCCATCCTGCCGCTTTCTCAGTGCTCTGCAGATGAATCCTTCCTCTTCGCCGTGCCGCTGGTCCTCATGGTGTGTGTGTCTGTGTGTGTGTGTGTCTGTGTGGAAGTGGAGGGCAGAGGGGTGGATGCTCATCAGGCGCCTCCTCAGCTCGGTGCGGTGCGTTGGCGCGCCTCGCGCACCTTCTCATCCAGCAGTGGAAAACAACACCGCGGCTGCTGCTGCGCCCACGTTCCCAGTAAAGACCTGGAGCTCCATCTGCTGGAAACCAAGGACCAAGGAGGAAGCAAGCACCAGTTCACGAGCCAAAAAAAGCAGACAGCAGGTGCATTGGATGGAGTTTTCATACATTTATTATTGTTCTGTTTAAATAAACTGCAGACATGATGGAAACATGGTTTAATGGGACAGTTAAAAGTGGTTTAATCCCTGCAGTGGCATGGGACCAGTAAGGTTTTCATGGATGAACTGGGTGCAGCTTTGTGAAAGGAGCAGAAAATGTTCTCCCCTTTCATCCGTGCAGTACAATCGGCCCTTTCAAACACGTTTCCCGCCTCAGCTCCATAATCCCGTTACTTGGAAAGCGGAAGCACCATTTCCAGAGGCTAAAAAATGTTTCTGAGGAGACATTTTCCATAAAATAACACAACTAAAATATTCAGGTATTTAAAAAAAAGGCAATACATGGTTCATTTGCATAAGTAATCAGCCCATCAGCAACTACCTGTTTACACAAGATGACACTAATAAATCATGGGGATTAGGAGTGGTTGGTTTTATATTTAACCAACTGCAAACATTTTACTTTTATATTTAAGCTTTACACATTAAGCGTGAGCACTGATGAGCTCTATGCTGCCCTTAGATTCCTCCTTATCAGTGTGCAGAGCAGATACCAATAAGCTCCCTATAAGGATCGATGAGCTTCACATAGATCCATGTATGGTATGAAAATCAGCTCACAGGCTCTTCCTTTACGTTACTCAGAGTATTTATCTGAGTAATAAATGATGTAATGTTACATGTGAGCCAGCTGCAGGTGTCTTAAAGGGTCAGGTGACTCAGCGTCCCTTCCTGAGCTTGATTCAGAAAGTTTAGTTTCATCCACAACAGCAGATTAAATCTGCATTACAGTGAAATCCACATTCATAATTATATAACCATGCTCCATATTCACCAAACTCTTCCTGAAGGTTTCCCCTCGTGGTTTACGGGTTTTTGTTCACTTACAAAAAGCACAAACAGACCAGGTATCGTGTGTTAACCAGATTTTATCAGTCCTGTTGCAGTATGAACTCAACCTTTATCACAGAGAACCATAAATGAGCAGCTCTGTCCACCTTTTCATCTTATTTACAATGATCTGCTTAACATTAACTAGCTAAACTAATCTTACTTTCCTCGGTATATTTAGGAATTGTTAAAGTCCTTGCATTTTGTTCCACTGCTCACTAACTCGACCATGTTTTGGTGATTCTCAGATGATTCAGGTGATCCGTTATGCGCTTGTGCTGAGGAAAATTGGACAAACTGGCTTGTTTGATCTTAAGCCAGGCTTGGGCTCTGCGCTCGGCGGCGTGGGAGAGCTCTTGCTCCCGGGTCATGTACGGCCGGCTGATCCAGTATTCATTCTCGGCCTCTCGCTCCAGATGCTTCAGAGTATTACGATTCATCTGCCACGTAATTGGCCGAGGACGTCGATATTTTCCGATCCACTGCTTCCCCGGGATACCTTTCCGCAGCAGGACGAGGGTGAGGAACATGGCGGCTAATTCAATCTGGAAAGGCAAGAGCAGTTCAGATTAGATTAGTGAAGGCAATTCGTGCCAGGAACAGGGCTTTAGTGCAAGCATAAGAGTTTAAGCAGCACCCGGGTGGGAGCGTACATCTCACCACGCCTCGTGAATTACTCAGAAGTGGCTCTGACATGAGGAACATGAGGAACATGAGAAACATGAGAAACATGAGGAACAGAATCCCCAGATCCCGGTCCGACTGAGCATCAGGAAGACGTGCGGGAACAAGCCCAACCCACAAAGGACCACGCCAACCCAAAACATCTGCCTGACGACACACCAAAGGACACTGAGCAGTAACGTGTCTATACTGATAAGTTAGAGCTCTCTTTTTATGGAATAACAGGAACTATTTTAAGCAGATGGTTTTGATGTTGTGCTCATCTGACGTAAAATTCAAACAAAACACTTTAAGGGTGCTGGGTTAGAATTAGACTCGAGTTTTTAGAGTGTTTAAGGTACTGTGGGTTTATTCTCTGCCTGCTGACGAGGTGTCACAGCTGTTTATTCAGGACTTGTTTTCTAAAGCACGAGTGCCATGGTGCCAACCCTTCCAGGAAGATGGAGACATGGTGTCTTCTCCTTCTTTAAGGGAAAACTGGGCAATAAGGTTAAGGTATACGTAATTACACAAGAACTGGAAATGAGTGGCAACAGATCTTTGAGGGTAATGAATCTTTCTCAGAGTCTAAACCTCAACATTGTTGAAACGGTGTGGGATCATCTTGACCCAGAACCGAATGAGAAACAGCCACCAACCTTAGAGGAGCTTTGAAATGTCCTTTAAGAAGAACTATTCCATTAGACTAGTTTTATTAGAATGGCTGCACGGTGGCGCAGCTGCTTAGCACTGTGGCCTCACAGCAAGAAGGTTGCTGGTTCAATCCCTGGTGTGAGCGGAGCTCCAACCGAGTCCGAGTTCTCCCCGTGTTAGCGTGGGTTCTCCCCGTGTTAGCGTGGGTTCTCCCCGTGTTAGCGTGGGTTCTCCCCGTGTT
>JBAMHV010000017.1:20218074-20228385 GCA_037177535.1 Pseudomugil gertrudae
TCAGGTGTGTTGGAGAAGGGTTGTACCTAAAAGTTGCAGGATGGTAGATCTCGAGGACTGAACTTGGGCACCCCTGAGTCTAGAGTATATCTGTGTTTAGGGACTATTAAATCCATTATTATTAAAAAAAAACTATTATAAGAGATTTTTAAATAAATATAAAGATGATAAGATTTTTCATATAAAGAAAAGTTCCATTATTTAAAGCTGTGGACATAAACCCTGATTATTTAAACCATGTTTATTTTCCTTTCTTTAAAATATTTACTGAAATATTACGTAATTACATTACATGAAATGAAATACATAAATTATATTTTATCACGAGGAATAAATCTTACTATTAAGCATAAAATGAATAACTTTTGAAGAAGTTCGTGGTTGAACTATACAACATGGGGCCATTTCCCACCCCAATGTGTTTCACGTCGACCGACAAATCTTGTGGGACCACGTCAGTTGCGGGGCACGTCACAGTAGCTGAAGTCGATTCCTATTGGTTGATGCTTTAAAGGGGCAAACATTCACTTGGCTTTGATTGGTTTGCGCCTTTTGTGCACGGATTTCAAATAAGATTCCGCTACTGGCGGACTTTCAGTCGTGGAGTATTTAATTCAGCAGAAGCAAGGGTTTGCCGAAAGACAGCATCGCGGCTGTAAGGAGGGACATTTTTTTTTATCTTACTGAATTCTTTCCGACGAACGATATTACAAACCTAAGGTAAGAGTTTTTTGGCTAATCACTTTCCACCAGACTTTTCATTTCCCTCCGTTATTATTCTGCTTTCTTAGCAAACATGGCGAATTGGGTTTATTTCTATGGTCAACTCATTTGCAGAAATATATTAACGTTAACACAACTTAGTAGATTATGGCTGCACGTTGTGCAGACTGAGTACTGCATGAAAGCTTTTACATTTAACTTCGTCACTTGGTTAAATACATGCCGTACATTGTGCCAGCTTTAAATACAGACTGGTATTTGTGTTTTGAGCATGTTAATACACCAACAATGTAAACAATAATGTGCATTACAACTTAAATTAAACGTGATTTTTTTTTATGCATCTATGTGTGCAGGATGGACAAATGTGTCCTCGCGTCATCATTATCTTTCCGCCAAATCCGCGTCGCGCCAAAACCAAATAAGTCTTAAAAAATATTCAACCTATGAGTTTAATCACAAGCTCATAGTGTTTAATAGCTACACATGGATATAAACGAGACTGTTTCTGTTCTTTAACTAAACTTTGTGTAAACTTTCATGGCAAGTCGAGCTTAGCTAGCTTTTAAGTAGTCGTGCTGCGTGGATGTTTCCGGTCACAATCAGTAAATAAAACCTAACAAAACTCCTTATTTTCCACCTCTTTTTTGCAGAAATACTTCAGACTGTGTATGTTTAACTGAAAGACAGTCACCATGAAATGTCATTTCTACGAGGCTGCTATGAACAACGCAAAGGAGCAAAGCTCTGCTACAGGGTCCAAGGTGCTTCACCTGAAAGCGTCCCCGGTGAAGGAGCCCACCCCCATCAAACCTCCGTTCCCCCCTGCAGGATCAACCAGGGTGTTGTTCCCTATCAAAAAAAACACCAGAGCAGTTCACAACAAGGAAAATAGTTCCAGCAAGGATCGTGAGGGCATCCTGGATGAAGTCCTTGAGGATAGTGGCTATTTATCACTGCATAACAGCCAGATTGATGACATTGAGCAAGTTCTAGAAAAACCGACAGTAGTGCTGTCTTCTTCTGCAATAAGCTCTCAAGAAAAGGTTTTTTTATCCCCTTCTAAGTGTCAAGGAAGGACTAAATCTGGCAATCCAGAGTCTTTGTCATTTCATACTCCTGTGAAAAAGAGGACGGTGGCCCTATCATCCACCCCGTCCGCTGCATACAGCTACAATCTGCCCATTGTGAACTTCCAGGAGATCGTGTGTAAGGAACTTGCAAAGAGCTACAAGGAGAATGAACAGTAAGATGAGATTTTTTCATCACAGCTGAGTAAAGTTAAAAAAAACAATTTTTTAAAGAAAATGCACATTTAAAAGATTGTTGTTAAAGGAAGTAAATCTTTCTCATGCTGAGATGTCTAAACATGACTATCTAAGCCGTTTCTTGGTGCTTCATTTCACCGGATGATTTTCTTTTCAGATATGACTTGAGCATCGTCTCAAAGGTAGCTGAGGATCTACCTTTGGATCGTGTGATTGGACGTCAGATGGCCCTGGAGTATGTAGATATATTTGCGTCTCTGCTGTCCAGGAATATGAAAAGGATCATAATAAAGATCCTATCCCAGCTGCACGACATGGACCTCATTAGGTGAGTTAATGCTTATTCAGTATCCAGAGAAAGGGTTGACCAACAAGTCTGTCAAAGGGTGCGAGTTGATTGTTATCAACAAGAGCTGATAAGAAAACGAGCAGGAAATTCAGGCTAGATGAGAGATAACGGCTTTTGGTACCCAATGTGTGTACTCTTGTGAAAGCTGTGGTCACTAGGCTATGAATACTCAGACATGGAAGTGTGTGAATAGGAATGGAAGCTTAGAAATTCTGCTTTAACGTCACGATTTTGGTTTTGTTTGGTCTGCTGTGCACTCATATGTTCACATGTGTCTCTTCACAGCTGTAAGAAAGTAAGCAGGACGTGGAGGGACATCATCTGTGAGGATGAAGCCACTTGGAGTAGGTGTCAGCAAGCTGAGGAGGCACTCAAGGTGAGCAAACAGACCTTGCAATAAAGATAAACCCTATTAATCCCTTAGAGGGAAGCATGGGCATCATAGTCAGCAGTTACCGTGCATGTGTGGCTCTCTGTTACATTACTTCTAGTTCTCATGTGTTAATTTTGAACTCTTTCAGGAGTCGAGGAACTCTTTGAGACAGAGAGCTTGTGGTTTGACGCGAGATTTTGCCGAGTCCAGAGTGGTGTTCTCCTGCATGCAGAGTCTGGCTACCTCGAGCTCTGCACAAAACGATGGAATCAATAGACGGACTGCAGCCTCTCAGAAAGGCAGCTTGCCCAACACTCCGTGCACGCGTTTTAATGAATATGTTCAGGTGAGTGGTGTTACTGTTGATGCTTAACTAGATCTAAAGATTTAAATCATCAGAACTCTGAAGCGAGTAACAAAATACTAATTGCAGCTAAAACCTGCTTTTTTTTAAATGAGTTAATTCCTTTTCTGTTTCCACGTCCAGGCCGCTAGAAGTCTAAAGAATCACCAGTCTCTGCGTCGCTGCAGACGTTGTGGCTCGCCGGCGACTCATTTACCAGAAGTTCAGAGAGCAACATGCACTCGCCTCGGATGTCTTTTTGACTTCTGCACCAGCTGTCAAGAGCCTTTTCACGGCTCGACTCCCTGCAGGACTGTGCAGCCTCGTTTTATTAGCTCCTCTTCCAGGACTCCCTCCATCATACCCGGAACTGCACGCAGCAAGAGGAACGTCAGGCGGTTATGATTTGCTGCTTTTGCCTGTGAGCCTCTAAGGACTCTAAAAAAGACTGATGTGTTTTATACAGTTTTATTGTTTTTAAAATAAAATGTTTAAAAGTTACTTTTTATAAATATATTTTTTAAATAAACATTTTACTCAGAAGGTCTTCATATTTACTTGAGTTGTGCATGTGTATATGTAAATAGACTTTTCCATAAAACCTTCTTGTGCCTTTTGTGGTTTTTCTTCACGTTTCTCAGTTTTTTCTACACAATGAGATGTAAATACTTCCTGTATATCAGGGGTGTCAAGCTCCAGTCCTCGAGGGCTGGAATTCAGCAGGTTTTGCTGTTTACCTGCACTAACATACCTGATGCAAATCAAATACTTCTTGTCAGCCTATTAAGTAATTTCCGTCTGCTGTGTTGGAGCTTGGAGACAACAAAAACCAGCTGGATACCGGCCCTCAACCTGAGTTTGACACCCCAGCTGTGTATCCAGAGACAACAGAAACTGCTGAGCTTGCATCATTCTGGTACACAAGATTAGTTCACTTTTCAACAGAAAGATGTTAAATGCTAAAAATCATTTGCAACTCTTTGTAGTTGCATTGTTCCTGCAATATAACATGGATAGATACTCAATTAAATTAGATATTGGTTTAGATACAATGTGTTATGTTTTTGCCAGAACATTGTTAGCAACATAACTCAAAAAGTCATGATCGGATTTTGATTAAATTTTCAGGATATGTTGGGAGTATCACTGGAAACGAATGATTAGCTTTTGGTGGAGATGCAGAAAAGATTCTGGATTCTGGATCACTTTAGTAACTGCAACATAGGGCCATTTTCATTCACGCGTGACGTCATCACAAAGCGACATGGAAGTGTCGCTGCTGTCAGATATGGCTGCTGCTTTGCTCATTATTGTGTTCAGAATAATTTTTTTTAGCAGTTTTACGATTAATTTACGTTGACTTTACATACTATGTGGGCTGACAACGGTAAAAAAGAAGAGTTATAACGACTGTGACTTCTGACAGTTTTTTTAATAGTTTCTTTCAGTGACTGGCCGTGTTCTCGACCGATTTTTATTATAATAACAGGAAAGTTTAGAAATGGGACAAGCAACATATTACATTTTATATGTTTCGGATCATTGTCTGCATCCAGGACTGTTTCAAAGGGTTCTTTATCATTGCGAGACAGTAATAATAAACTTGGCGTAGGTGTGCTTTTCTAGTTCTTCATATATTCCCCATGTTCACCACATTGAGCCAATAAAAAGCCATTTAAAATGTGCACCTTTTGTTTTAAAACTGCTTTAGGGGTATTGGGAACATACAAAAGGGCTCATCAGTGTTTTTTTAATCACACTGGAACATCCAGAGTAACGCACACAGTGGATGAAAGAAAAGTAAATACAGACACATCACAGCTAGTATGTGCTGCACAAACATCTGGCTCCTCTGGATAATTTACTCTCACATGCAGGAACAAGAGGAGTAAAAGACAGGCAGAGTTTTAAGTTTACCCAAGTGGGACGATACTGCGTCCCAGACAGAAAGGATTGTGTTCTGCAACCCCCTCATAGTGGACTTTATAAGTGCATTAGGTCTGTAAGCCACAGAGATGCTTAAGGTGGTTCACTTTACATCCAGCTAATGGGATCCTGCATGCAAATAATGTGAGAGCCATTATTGTTTTGCAACCTTGTAGAGCGTCTTGGTACCAAACATGGCTACTGCTGCAGATTCATGTTAAGACCAGCAGGTTGTCAGATGTGTTCATATCAAATTTAAATTTAATGAACTTTTTCCAGGCTGGAAGGCGTTGTGGTGGTAGATACTGTCACCTCACAGGATGAAGCGTTTTTTTATGCATAGACATTAATAAACATATAGACAGATAGATAGACATCTTTATTAATGTCTATGCTTATATGTGTATGGTGGTCCGGATTCCCCCATCAGTCCAAAACCGTGCATGTTAGGTTGAACTGGTGCTTCTAACCTGGAGCTGAGGGCGAGTTGTCTCTGTTCAGCTGAAGAAAATGGATGTGTGAATATTTGGAGCACTAGAGGGCATCATCCCTTCTTCTTTCTCCGGTGTTTGTTATTTTAAAATTTAGTTTGTCTATTTTTATTGTAATAAAAGCAGCAAGTTAGGTTAAAATGTTTTTATTTCACAGTGAAATCTTTTTATGGTAACCCTAGGACATAGTGTCTCTATTTTTCCCTTTACATTGTATCTCATATATTATTCTATTTATTTTATTATTGTTTTCTTTGTATTAAGGAGTCTTTTTTAATAAGCTGCTGAAAATCTAATTTCCCTGAGGGAGTCATCCCAAAAGGATGATTAAAGTTAAGTCTAAATGAGTGTAACATGTTGATGTCAGGATCGATCAGAAATGATGCATCTTTGTTGCTTTGCCGGTCACGCAATGCCGCAGCTTTAGATTATTTCATTCTAAGCAAGATAATCATGTTTTCTGTTTATTTGATCATAGTGAAAACCAGGTAAGAAACAAGGTATCATGGGATGTTAATCTGCTGTGGCCTGGTTTCCTTTGCTCTTCTTTCTGTTTTACATATAACAAAAGGTCCTGTTGTGCAGTTCTGCTGAGCAAGTTAGTCCTTGTAGGGGGGTTTAATTCAGGATTTTCTAAATGTTTAACAATGCTCTATTAAAAGCCTAACCCAAATCCACAGTATCCACCAACATCCTCCATAAGAGTGCTGCTGAAATCCATTGTTTCTAAAAGGGAGTCTCTTTTATGTGTTTTTTACTGGAATGTATATGGTCTCAGCTGGCTTTTAATAAAGCTATCATTTAAACTCTGTATGATTACAACAAACCTGCCTCTTCCCTGCTGACTGCTGCAAAAGCTTCCCTGCAACCCTGAACTGGACTAAGATGTATAGAGAATGGCTGGCTTAATGACTACAACATTCTTATTACATTCTTCCTACACTTAACTGGCCGAACCTGCACAAACCACCCCAGCTCTACACTTTAAAATGTTGATTTCAAGCAGCCTCTGTAATCTCCTTCTCCAGTAAAATGCCTTCAGAAATTCAGGTGGCACTGGTTTGTTAGCTTCTGCATGATAACATCTCTGCAATCTTCTACATCTGTCCCGGAGCCCTAAAAAACATCAATTTAAAACAATCAGGGACCAACCTTTAAAAAATCCCTCCAAGGATATCTGCAATTTCCCTTTAACTGTTGGCTTGAATCAGTGATTGCATGTTTAGATGGATCTATAAAAGGCATTGTTTAGACATACAGGGTAACACATTTGTTCCAGAACTGACCCTTATCGCTCAGTTGTGTGTATTTCTATGGCGATGACTCATGTTTATGCTTTCATTCAGTTTTATGGGAAGAGTTTGTGTGACTGGGTACAAAAAGCGTGCAGTTGTTACATAAAGCACCACTGCTGGCTGTGCATTAAGTCTTTGAATGATATACACTGTTCAATGTGATTATTTTTTAATTGCTTTGATGTTCAGCAGGCTGCAGAAATAATTACCTTTAATGAGAACATTTTAAGCTAAACAAATTATTCTATAAAAGTCATTTTTCCTTTCATAAATGCTTAAGAGGGACGGTAAATTAAAAGCTAAATTCCTTGTGATATACTGGATCAGTAAATTGTTTCCACATTTATCTACAGATCTCTCCTTTTAAATTGAAAATATGTAGTCCATCACAGAGGAAGTAACAATTGCTATTACAAGAAATTAATCCTCGAGATCTACCATCCTGCAACTTTCAGATGCCTCCTTTCTGCAACACACCTGAATGAAAATGTCTTCCACATGTCATCCAGCCCTGCAGAGGCCTGCTAACAAGCCGGTCATGTGATGTGTTGGACATGGGTTGCATCTAAACGCTGCAGATCTTGAGGACCGAACTCAGGCACACCTGGTCTAAATGATAACCAGTTGGTAGGAAATACTTCCACTTTTGTGTTTTGTGTCATGTGGAAGTTACGGCTCAGCGTGTTACGGTGGTCCAGATGAGCCAGATGACATGAGGTTCAAGGTTCAAGATTCTTTATTGTCTTTTCAACACATGTACATACAGTACATGTAAGTACATGGGCTGGAACGAAATTAGTTACCCTGGTCTCAGTGCAAGCCCACGAACAACAATAGAAAAAGGAACAGTAGTATAAAAATGTTATAAGTTAAATATAAAAATAACAGACTAAGATGGATATTTACAAGTAAGGCTGAAAAATGTGCAATGTCCAGATATGATGTGCAGCAGGGGGGCTACAGGGGTCCTCCTGAGTTCAACAGCCTCACATCTTCCGGAAAGAAGCTGTTCCTCAGTCTGGTGGTCCTGCTCTTAATGCTGTGCAGCCACCTGTTTCCCGAATCTGGAGACGTAGATGTCCGTTGTGGTGGAAAGACTACGTCCCACCGTCCTCTGTGCAGCTTTGATCACTCTCTGCAGAGCCTTCTTCTCTGCTGTCGAGCATCTGCCGTGCCACACGATGATACAGGAGGACAGGAGGACAGGAGGACAGGAGGACAGGACACATCTGTAGGAGGAGGTCAGGATTGAGCTCCCCAGTCCAGCACGCCTCAGCCTCCTGAGGAAGTAGAGATGCTGATGTGCCTTCCTAATGAGACAGGAAGTGTTGTTGCTTATGAATCCTTCATAACAATTTATAATGAAGGACATAAACTGTTTTGCTTTTGGACACTGTGTCAGTACAAAGAGAAAAATATATAATATAATCTGAAATACATGACTTTTTATTTAGATTATCCAAAAATTTTCAAGTTTGGTTGTTTATTGAGTTTTTTTTAACCTTTGTGGCTTCATTTAAGTACAAAGTACAGGTAATATTGAGATGTTATATACTGTAAGCTCTGAGTAGAAAGTAATCTGTGAAAACATCCCATATGGGTCTAAATACACCAGTTCAAACAGAAACACCAAACTCTGATTGTGGGTGGACTTTGTCTTTATATCTGCAGAAGAGATAAAAACATTCAGATGGCATGAAGGCAGGTGAACAAAGCTCCTGTGTTGAGAGTAGAAATCCCAAACGTGAAGCCATATCTCTGACATGTATAAAAGAGAAGGGAGCTGTAGCTGTACATGTAAGAAAATGACATGATGATGGCACTAAATGTTGTAAAACGTCAGAGCTGCTGATGGAACTGTGCTGGCTGCTGATTAATCTGTGCTGTGGCCTTTCGCTCCCTCTGCAACTCAGGATCATTTATCTGGCAGATTTATTGATCGGCTGCTGCACAGAGACACATCCCGGACACAATCAGACCGGCTGCTTGTTGTAAAAGTCATTAGCAGGGTGTCACATCTCTGTGTGTGTGTGTGTGTGTGTGTGTGTGTGTGTGGGGGGGGGGGGGAGATAAAGTTAACGACTCAAAACAACCTGCAGGTTTGTTCCTCTGATGAGGAATGATTGTGAAATCCACATTTTTACACATTTTCTTCTCCTCCCACCCTGCCTGTTATTATCTTTGTGCTTTTTTTTCTGTTTGCCCTTAAAGTTCAGCTTTTTTCTTCTTTTAGCTCCTTCCCGCCCAGGGACAGGGTAAGCTGGGGGTTGGCGTATGATGAGACAACATCCGGACCGTGTGAGCTGCAGCTTTTGGGTTGGTGATTTTGATGTGCAGTGACTTCCACAGGTCAGCTGGTGGTATGTTACCAAAGCTAAAGTGTAAAAGTCAGGAAACGAGGCTGTCACTTGAGCGCCTTGAGCAAACCATGAATGAAAGGAGAAGTGAATCAAGATCTGTTCAGCTACGCTGTGAGTACGATATACAGCAGCACAAATGTTTTCATGAATTATTTCAGCTCTTTCTGAGAAATATCAAGCTAATGCTGGAAAAGATATTTGATTTGAAGGGAATTTTAACTTCATATACTTCAGAAACCACGTGGATTATACTTTCTGTAACGGATCCTGTTGGCATTTAGGTGAATATTTTAACAAATAAAAACAGTGCATGATGCATCAAATGCTGTAGTTTTACTGGAGAAACTTTCACTTTTCCCCTACTTTATTCTTCTTACTGATATTGCTTAATTTGGGATTTTTCTCTGCAGAAATCATGGTGCAGGGTGTTAATCCGTGGAGAGAATAAAGTATGTTTTTACAGCCCTTCCACTCTGTTTCTATCTGCTCATACATTAACACATATGTCATGTAGATCTGCATGACAGGAACAAGCATAAATGAAATATTACAAGAATAATTTGGTTTTAACGTGCACATTTTTCTATTTATGTCATTTCCATTGTGTCATTTCAACACTGCTTTGCAGAGGACGATATTCCAGGTGAGCAGTTAACTCCTATATGGTCAGATAAGTCAGTACTAGAGGTTTGGACACATCCTGGACAGGTGTCCAGTCCAGGTATGCCACAGAGGGACAGCCTGAGATGTGCATCTAGAATGCATGGCGGTGAAATGTAAAAAGAGATTGCACCTTAAGAAAAAGTAGGGAGAACATGCATCCTCCATTTGGTTCACACATTGGTTCAATATCCAGAAAACACATGAAGTTCCTTTCTGTAAAGCAAATGCACCAACCACTGTGCTGCAATCGTGTACCGGTATCCATCCATTTTCTACCGCTTGATCCCAGAGCGGGGTCGCGGGGGGCTGGAGCCAATCGCAACTGTCAACGGGAGAGAGGCGAGGTACACCCTGGACAGGTCGCCAGTCCATCCAGGGCACACACAGATAGACAGACAACCATGCACCCACACATTCACTCCTATGGGCAATTTAGCGTCTCCAATACTTTATTGATCCCAGAGGGAAATTCATATTGTAGTAGTTTTATAAATACATAAATATTTAATGAAGGGTCTTC
>JBAMHV010000017.1:20326850-20344908 GCA_037177535.1 Pseudomugil gertrudae
TATATGTACGTGTGTATATATATATATATATATGTACGTGTATATATATACTTAAAAGTAATTAATACATTTTTCTGTAAGCGCTTAATACATATGTTTTGTGTCATATTTGCATGAAGAAAGAAAGTTTAATCAAAGTGGGGAAAGTGATCTGACCAGTTTAGGTAACTGGTCTGTGCTTTCACCAGTATTATGTTTCTATTGTCACGTTCAGATAAGACACATAAAATAGTTTTGACATATTGTTTATGTAGAGCAGCGAGGAAGGGAAGCTTTTTGTTTAGGGTGTGTGTGTGTGTGTGTGTGTGTGTGTGTGTGTGTGTGTATAACGTGAAAGACATTCTTGTTTTTCAATGACTTTTTTTTATATGCACTTTTTTTTTGCACCAAACACACTTTGTGTTGCTGTGTAGCATGAAAAGTGCTTTATAATTAAATACTTTTGAATTTCTTGATATCACCAGAAACTTTTTTTAAACTTCCTCCAGGACAAAGACCTGTGTGTTCCTGAATGTATAGAGCGTCTCTTTGCCTGTTTATTCATATGTCTGACTAATAACAAGTACAATAGCATCCCAGTGTACCACCTGCATGGGAACGGTCTGGTTCAAACTCCACAGTTTGTGACTCGCTCTGACTCATGCTGAAATCCATCTGCACAGACTCTCCCAGTCGGGAGGGTCACAGGACAGGAAAGCAATAAGCAGGAGAGAATCTCGGGGAGAAGTGACACAAGAGCTTCACTGTACGAGTCAAAGTGAAGCCAGGATGGAAGAGAAGCTTGACCTGTGAGATAGTTTTCTTCAGTTTGAGGCTGGTTTTTGTTTTTAAATATCCTGTTTTAATTTCCTTCCATCAGAAGCCAGGTGAAGTGGATTTCCCCCATACTGTTGCTTCCCTTCACACCTTTTGCTTGTGCCAGCAGCAGTCACTCATTTGTTTTTGCAAAAATAATGCAAATCACATGTGACATAATCGCTGAAGTCATCCACCACCGTTTATCTTCATGTGACTTGTGAAGGTTTAAAACGTAAATGGGTCGACTTCACAAAAAGAACAATATGAGTCAGCGTTACTAAAGGCTGATACAAATAAGAGAAGCCGTAAATGGATCCGTGGGCGCTGGTCTATTCCCACTTGTCACTGTGCTCATTAAATATCACCAAATAAATGATTCCGCTTACACCGACGCAGCAGCAGCAGCAGCCGCAGCAGCAGCAGCATCAGCAGCAGCCTCTAACTCATAGTTAAAGAGGAGGGAAGTTTGGTACTGAGATATGGAAAGTCTTCATTTTGCCAATATGGAATATCTTTCATATCATCTGGTGAAATTAGATGAGGTGTTGTTTAAAAAGTGCTGCATTTGCCAAATGCAACCCCTCCTGACCAGAGTAGGATGTAAATAAATAAAATAAAACTTTACAAAATGTATTTAGCTTTGATTAGCATGTGCTAGCAGACTGTTGGTCACTACTTTGTATAAAAAGAACCCGACTGAATACGACATATTGGCTGATATTTGCCCTTATTCCTCACAAAAGGAGATGACCGGTCTTCTGAGACGAATAACCAAGCGTAAGCCACACTTATTAAGTTTATTACAGCAAACGTAGATCCCAGATATTCTGTTGTAGCCTGAGCACAGCTTGTACAGAGAAGACACTATCCTGTCTTTATCTTTCTGAAACTGTCCTGTGATTTCTTATAATCATCATTTCATTGCAACCGCTGTTAGATATTAACATCTACAGCCCTGACATGGGATGACACATGTGCAGCACGCTGTGTTTATGAAATATGGATCCTGCACACGTCTGTGTGTGATTATGCATCACTTTATTTCCACTGATTAGTTCCAATATTGGTGTCTGCTATAACAATTATTTACAATAGATTTTGCCACGTTGTCGCCCAGTCGGATAAAATGTGTCTTGGTTGTTTAGTTGGCTTTTGAAGAACACGAGATCTGATTTTTGCTTATGAAAGTCGCTTTGCTCTGATGAGGAAACTTTGATTTGTGCTGTTCAGGTTAACTCTGATAAGGTCCGTACATGTTGGATAAAGTTTACCTGCAGTGTAAGCATACACTTAATTTACAGATTAAATAAATGTTGAGGGAAAATAAATTATTACAGCTTGTGTGCTCTATAATGGAAATGTGCAGTTAAAAGTTATAATATCATGAACTCAGTCTGCAATTATTCCAGATGTAAAACCGTAAGAAAGGCATAAAATGCATTCCTTGTTTAGTTCAGATGCATTTATCTTTAAAAGGAACCTAAATGAAACGATGGCTGTGATGCCCCCCCCTTGTTAGTTTTCATTTGACTTTCTGGCTTTGCTGAAGATAATGTAAGAGAAGCAGAGCGGGTAGTTAGTTTTAATATTTATATATGATGATAAAGATTAGCTTTAAATTTAACAGTAATTTACTGGAAGATGCTATTAAGTTACAAAAAATGTGCTGCCATCATACTTTGTAATTCAGGATACAGTAATGTACTGTTAACAACAGCAAGGCCAACAAGAAACAGTGAGCGTAATGAGATAATCTGGTGCAATAATTTTTAGTTTCTTTGTAATGAGCGTGAATGTGGATGTCGTGCTCTCGGCACATCAGGTTCATCGGAAGCACAGGCATTACCCTGAAACCCTGGATGCACATCAAGCTAAATGTTCCTTAGAAATTAATGTTAGTTGATCTTTTAAAATGCATTAACTTGGTATTATTATGGCATTTTTTATTATATCAGTTGAAAATCGCTTTGTGCAATAAGTTTGTTTATCGCAATCATTTCTGAGACAATTTATCGCATAATAAAATTAATTATTGTGATAGAAACAGAATGTTTTTGTTTACTTTCTAAGTGAATATGAAGTATAACAGGAAGACACTTCAACATTTAGACATTTTAAAACCAAAATGATGCACTGAATGCTACCTGCTTATAAGCTTTGACCGAAATGATGCTTTAGAATAATCTAATACTGAGTCATATTTAAAGATGCCTATTTGCAGCTAACAGCTGCAACTTGCTTCCTCAAAGATTCAAGATTTAATCTGCAGCAAAGGTTTCGTGCACCCAACCACTGCTACCAGACAGATAAGCGTCAATTAAAATAATAAATCATGTAGAGAAGTTCTTCTGATGCAGCAGACTGCATAAAAGTGTCTCATGTATTTTGTGTCATGAGGATTCAAACAGCATGATTTTCTCATGTTAGCAGCTTTTATTTGAATTTACTTTAATTACCTGTTGACTGGAGATTACAGTTCGGAGCATCTGTGCTCTTTCAGGAAACTTCTCCATACCTGCGACTTGAACTGTTTATCCCACTTCTAAATACTCTATTTATTAATAACTCTTCAAGCTGAATATAGCTTATTTTTTTCCTTTGTTGGTTTATTCACATGTAAGAATTTATCCCATAACAACAACATACCGCCGCCCTCTTCGAACCTAAAGATAGGCTGCCCGGTTATTCATTCTGATATGTCGTGTGGTGGGTCACCTTGACTCATCTGTAGACTCAATCTCCCACAATCCTCCCACAACGAGCTCTGTGCTGAGCCAGCGTTTTTCAGAGTCTCGCTTTCTCTCTGTGATCTGAGTCTGCATGGCTGCATGCAGATGAGTGAGATAAATGAGCTGTGATGCATCTAAAAATAGCGGCTTGAAACACATTCTCACTTGCTGCACTGAAGCATTTTATATGTTTCTTTGTAATGTCACAGCTCTTTAGTTTAGCTTTGTATTCTTTATACACATGATTGAGGGTGTTTTTCTCAGGATGAATTGTTGTGACAGTGTTGAGGGCACTTTTTAACCTTTTGTGAGAGAACCTTTTCTTTGATTGGGTAACTCCTTCAACAAACAGCTGAAATTTCAGTTTCTGTTGGGTTACCATTACATTTCTTCTTGTACTGACTTCAGCTCCTCTATAAGGCTAAATGTGTGTCTTACTGTGGATTTATGGTGGGAAAGAGATGCAAAGAGGTTGTTCGGATAAGGATCAGCTCGGTTTAGTAGCTAAAGAAGTCTGAGTATAGATGATGAAATGTTTTATAAAAGGCATTTCAGTAAACACAAAACATTTTTTTTACTATGTTTTTGTAATATTTGTAATTTTGTAGTACTGAGTAAAAATAAAATATGAATGCACAGACTTTTTAAAGTTATGGATTGTGCCCAACCAGCTGTTTAAATGGCAGGTTGTCACATTCATAAACTTCTGGAGCCATTAAATGCTCATTTCTGTTGGTTTATACCCTAACCCGAGCTCATAATAGCACTCTGTGAAGTACCTTCATGCCCCTAACAGCTTATAAGTATTCCCACACTGGACAAGCCGACATGCTAATCCAAAACTAATCCCACAACAACTTACTAAAACATTTTCCTTACTGGATCGAACATAAACCATTACTTTGCAAAGCTTAGGAAGTAATCAGGGTTTCAGGGAAATTATTAAAATACCTTTTTAATGAATATCATGGGATGGTTGTAGGGTTTCATTTCCTGATCACTTGGGTAAAATTATAAAACAACCATAATTACAGTGGAACTGTTTCTGTTGTGCAAACATCCCAGTCTCTGGACAAGATGGTGGAGAGTCATCCTTAGAACACTGACAAAAATAATTTCCTTATTTAAATTAAGACTTGTGAGGAAATAGATGTTTCTGAGCATAATACTCGTACCTACTCTACCCGACCTTGCACAGCTCCACCCGGAAACAGAGCATTTCCATTAGGATGTTTCAAACCGAGCAGATACTTTTGCCGTTCCTAAGTTTCTAAGCGTGTCGGGCCGTGCGGGTAGCGTGACGTCCACAGGCTGGCGTCCATTGATTGGTCTGATGTGATCCAGGGTGTTTTGTTCCATGAGTCTATTTCCCATGAATAACCATAATCCAATCCCCAGGTAAAAAGTTACTGCAAGAGTCTGTAGAGTCGAGTCCTGTCGAGTATAGTATAGTCCTGCCGGGTCAGTAGAGTCGAGTCCTGCCGGGTCAGTAGAGTAGAGTCGAGTCCTGCCGGGTCAGTAGAGTAGAGTCGAGTCCTGCCGGGTCAGTCGAGTCTTGCCGGGTCAGTCGAGTACTTCCGGGTCAGTCGAGTACTGCCGGGTCAGTAGAGTACTGCCGGGTCAGTAGAGTAGAGTAGTCTTGCCGGGTCAGTCGAGTACTTCCGGGTCAGTCGAGTACTTCCGGGTCAGTCGAGTACTTCCGGGTCAGTAGAGTACTGCCGGGTCAGTAGAGTAGATTCTTGCCGGGTCAGTCGAGTACTTCCGGGTCAGTAGAGTACTTCCGGGTCAGTAGAGTAGAGTAGAGTAGTGCCGGGTCAGGGTAACCCTAACCCTAAGAGAACCCACGCTAACACGGGGAGAACATCTAAACTCTGAAAGGCCGCTGTAACCTTCCAGCCGATGCTCGAACCAGCGCCGTTGTTGCTATAAAGCTGCTTTAATAATCTATTAAAATCTTCACAAAGCAGTAAAAGATAACCATGCCTTGTATCTTGGCTGATATACAGTAGTATCCGGTGTACGTTTAGTTCCTGCTAGTATGACTACACAAAATTTGTGTCAGTACTTGTATGTCGGGGTAGACGAACTGCAGAGGAAGATGTGTGTATTTGGCTCGAAGTTCCAGTAATTTCCCTCAGATATAACAGCTGGATCAGCTCATTTGTATCATCCAGTCTGATTTCTAACTGCGAGAGTGCACAGGGTTAATGCTACATGTATGGCAGCCCATAAGGCTTATAGAAGATGATACAGGATTTGATCTGTCTCACTATTGCTGTGTCAGCATGTGTAACAGTGAGTTTGTAAATGTCACTGAAAGTGCTGGTCAGGGTGGTTACAGATGTTTTAAGGACTCTGATCCCCCCCCCCCCCCATGCCTCCCTCCCCAAAAACAATGCGAGAGATGACTTAAAGTGAAACTGTTTCCACTAAAGAAGGTGATTTATCAGAAATCACAGCCCCCAGCGGCTGAAGTGTGAAGCATTCTGACAAGTAAGGGAAGACATCGTGATCATATCGTGTCCCAGGAGTGTGGACGATATTTGGTTTTGACTTATCAAGCTTGTGTCCACACAGCTTTAGCACTGATGCCAGCAAAACCCCCTACATCACATGACACATCGAGTCGGATGCGTCATGCTGCTGCCAGATGTGCAGGAAAAAGCAGCTGGCTTGTTTTAGGGAGCAAGTTGATTTAAAAACTTTGATCGAGCTCTGTCCAACATGAAAAAGTCTCGTATACAGGTAAAACGGGTTGACTTGTGAGTTAACACAAGCAGAATTAACTCAAATAAAACTCACTGAATGGACATTAAAACATGGGACAGCTGATAAAATAGATAAAATAGATAAAATAGATTCTTTGGTTACGCCTCGTGTGTCCTAAATGCTGTAGTTTAAAAACGAAGGTGCTCAGAAGCATATTAACTTTCAGTAGGGTGGTGTGGTGGACTCTCAGGTCTTCATCCGTTAAGTAAAACTACTGCATGCACAGGTAATGTTTGGTAGTTTTAGACTTTGTGACAGATGAAGGAACTTATGTATTTTACTAAGCACTGATGTCTGAAACCGAATCGGTCCAGATTTACTCTTCAGCACACTTTGGGTAGAGTTGTTTTACACCAAAACAAATCTTTGCTTCATCTGTCAGCTTTTAAAGTTAAAAGGTTTTTTCTTTTACATTTAGTTTACTAATGAGAAAACCAAACGTATGGATGTAAACAGGTTTCCCTAAAATGTCTGATTTAGTTTACATTGTCTGTTCCAAACATAAAGTTCTGACTTTAAACCTGCTTTCTGTCATTTTCAGCAGCTACAAAACAATAATGCATTTTTCAGTGAATGAACCAAACTGACTCTAATCTCAGTGAAGACGATTTGCCAACTCGTCTGTAGTCTCACTGTTTTAAATAACTGTAAAGAACTTTTTCCTTCCACACTATGTTTTGCATCTGGCTGTGGACTGCTCTAAACAGGACCGAACAAAAAGATGGGAAGCACCACTCTCAGATATAAAAGAGATTAGACTCCAATAGAAACATTTAAAACTGGGTTAACACTTTCTGTGGTTCACAGATGGGATACTTTGGATGTTTCTGAGGTTAAAAATGCTCCAACACATTGAACCATGTCTTAAACTCATTGGCTGTCACCCATTGTTACATACTGCCTGCTTTTGGGACCATTTTGGCTCATTTTTCAGACACTCACAGACATGAAGAGCTGATATGTTCAGGTGCATGTGTCGGGGCATCTTCGGCGCACACACTCGGAGGGCGTTAACAATGCTGTGAGTGTGTGTGTTTACGTATTTACCAGGCCAAATCAGCTTTCCATATGACCTGGCCACAAAGGGCATCTGTTCACGTCTTTAGTAATAAACGCAGATTTTAAAGGATGTCTGCGGCGGCCAATGAGGGATGAAGTTTGGTCAGGAAAATAAGTGTTTTATAATCAGCAAAGACTTAAATGTTTGTGAAATCAAATGGAAAAACAGTAGAACTCAAGGCTGTTTAATAGTGAAAGTAAAAGCATTTCCTCACATACAATGCAAGTCAGGCTCTGATCAATCCAGATTGACCTTTTCTGAGAGTGATGGAGCATTAGAGTAACAGGAAGTAGATGAAGCCAGAAGGTCCTGTGGGGGCAGTCTATGATCTGGGTCTGCTGTAGTTGTTCAGGTCTACATTCAGCAACATAATGTGTCTAAAGAGTGGGGTCAGGTGATGACCTAAATGACCCGGTTTATAACATTTCTGTTCCACATATGCTCGGATGGTGAGAAGGGTTCAGGGATCATTTTCACATGGATTGTTCCACCACAGAGGGAAAGTATGCTCACAAACTCCCATCAATATAAGTAAACCCGGGTTGGAAATAAATCAGAAGCTTATAGAAACCAAGTCATAGTTTAGAAAGCTGCATACACACGAACGTGAAATACTCTGGATGTAAAATGAGATTTTAATAGTCTCAGTTTGGTCAGCAGGTTTTTATAATTGGATCTAGCTTTCCCTCCAGCCTGAACTGGATTAAGCACTATAGAAAATAAACCAAGAAATTATGTTTATTTAGGTCTTTTTTTTTAACACAAAGAACCGAGACAAAAACTTTCCTTCCCTCTTTACTGTCCAGGAAGACCTTTAAGCTAACTTCCCCATCAGTGGTGTTGAAGTGAGCATCTGTAGAAGCCATGGGAAAAGCATTCAGCTTCGGCTGTTTCTCATGACACACACGCAGTGAAGGTCACTCCACGAGTCTCCTTCTCAGGCTTTCCCTAAAACATGTCTATTGTATCATTGTGAGGACCTCCTTCTTCACCAGGATGGGTAAAATGCTTTGAAAGCCTGATTCACAGACCTCACAATGAGATGTGCAGGTGTACACACACACTTGCTTTTAGGGGAAAGAGTTTGAGCAGTGTAAAGCTAAAAGTAGGAGATTCTTCCTGTATGTGTGTGTTGCTTCAGAAGTTGGCCAGTCATTAGTAGAGCTCTTAAGGCGCTGGAGGAAGTGGTTGTTACGATGACTCAGCCAAGCCATGCATTTCATTCTTGCGCTCTCCGGTCTGTGTGCTCGCCTCCCCCTGTCAGAGCTCTGCTCTCTACATTCTATTCATTCCTCTTTTCTATTCTGGATCATTATTTTTCTGTTTTTACTGTCCCCCTCTCAATCTCCACCCCCACTCTTCCATCTTTTCAATATTCCTGTGATTCATTTTGACCTTTTTGGAGGTTTCTGTGAATGTGTGTTTTCTGGTTTGTGTGTGTGTGTGAATTTGATACTCAGCTATGTGAGTGGGAAGATAGCTGGCTTCTTTGAGAGTGATTAAAACATTCCTTCCCTCTTCTTTTTCCCCTCTCCTTTATATTTCTGCCTTTTCTTAGAGCTAAATGAAGACTTTCTGATGAAGAGGAGGATGGAGACGGACGGACTGGTGAGTGAAAACAAGCTGGGCATCAGTTTTAATTCAGTGTTAAATAGTTTTTATCAAACGCAGAAGGGATGCAGTGAAGAGGAAATCCTCGGTTTTCATATTTTAATGGCTCCGACTGTCACAGTTTGCCCTTTTTCTCTAAGAGGTTTACCAAGATGATGGAAAACAGACTTTAGTGTGTTTTTATTTGTGTGACTCGAGGATTTAAATGGCTAAAGAGAAGGAAAAGACTGAAAATACTAGATGTTTGTTTAAACTTGGTGAAGTGCAGTATGGCTGTTTCAGTTTTTTTTATTTCTCGATCGATAACTCGTCTTTTACTGTGAATCTATCACCTTTTATTTCTGCAGGAAAATTACAAAGTAAAAGATGCAAAAGTTTGACTACAAGCTAAATATAAGAACCTCTGTTTAAAAGCAGATGGGGAATGGTGCTGTGAGGACAACTGCTTTTAGCTGGTTGGACCTCTGTCATGTGGCAAATATAGTCTATATCTGGCTATACCTATTCCTAACTTAGTCATTGTAATCATGGTGTGACACACTGACCGCACCTCTGAGGGACTGAAGTGAAAGTGGTGATGATATATCTCCTGGAGATTTTAGAGCAGCTGTCCTGACATGAAGCCATGTGTGAAGGTTCAGCTGAGGAGCATTTTATTGCCTCATGAAGTCTGCGTACAGGAATGAATCTGTTGGTGAGAGTTTCGCAATCTGCACCGACGTGTTTTGTATCGCTTATATTAGTGTGTGTAAAACATTAAAACAATTAATGCACATTATCGATCATAGAAGCGCTATTCTGAGTTTCGTATCCATGATAGCTGTATGCATGCTGTAGGGAGGTTTTGCTAAAACATGCAGTAAGCGAGGAGTAGATTCGGGAATAACTAAGTAAAGGATAATAATAATGTTTCTGAATGACTATTTTAACTACCATCTTAGTTGCATAATTGGAGTGAACATAGTTTTTACAGAGTCGGTTTTAATTTTCAACCCCCCCCCCACACACACACACACACACACACACACACACACACACTTCCAATCAGTCCAATCTTACATATGCATGGCTACAAAAGCTTACTTTTTATAGACCATATGCAGTATTTTGTCTTTATGTGGTAGTTATTATAAAGTGTGCTCTCAGCATTGACATTAGCTAGTGCTGGTAGCACTGTAGGAAGTGCTCACATTCTCATTCTTTGAATTAAGTAACAAAGAAAGTAGCTTCTACTCTGTTATACTGCTAATCTGTGTCTTTGAGGGCTGGTATCCTGCAGGTATTCCAGGCTTTTCCTGCAGCAACACTGATTTCAAATAAATGTGTTTTTAACAGTTGGGAAACTTTTAATACCTGCAGGACACCGGCCCTCGAGGACCAGATCTGCAGATCTCTGTTATACGAGAAAAAAGATATAAATAAATATGACATATTTTAATTGATATAATCTGTTGCTTGGCATCATTTTTAAATGGATATATTTATAACCTCATGGCTAAATCTAAGCAAAATAAGCAAATAATGTACTTGTATTTTTGTAAAAACTAATGTGATGCATTGGAGGAGTTTCAGAAGTGGGTGTGTTAAGTGATAAGCATAAGGCTATTTACAGACATGCACTACATTTAATCTAAGAGGAACTAAATGTATCGTATCATAGTGGATCCGATGCTTGTCTGTAGCATCTGTGATGGCAAAAATATTTCCTTCTCATGGCAGACCAGCAGAGTAACGGGGGTTCATTTTGGGTGTTTATAGTAGTTTTTCAGAAGAAGCCTAACATTTTTAACCGTTTCCATCCATCTTCCGTTTAGTTTGACACTGTTTGGGATTCGTTTTGTGTTTACGATGGAAAAATAGGACAACGCTCATATTTAGCTCTACATCAGTAAAGTATGCTTGCACAAAAATGTTTGCTCTAGCAGAACATTGTGCGATCCTCAAAGACCGCAATCATATTAGAAACTTAAGCACAGTTTTGGTTTCAAAATGAAACCAAACGAGGAATGAACAGATCTCAGTGTTCCCTCATCGAGTGCGTTCCTGCGATGGGAGCAGCTGCTCCCACTTAGTTTCACAAAACAAATAGATGGATTTGTTAAAGCAGCAGTTGTAGCTCGACCTAACAGAGGGAGGATCTGATGTGATACATTAACATGTTTCATTTGCTGCAGATTCAGTCTTGGAATGACTGAAATACTATAATTTACTTCTTGATTAGGTCACTCTCAAGAAAAACAGTGGGACTGTACCTCTGTGGTTCCACCAGCTGCTGTATTGTGCCGGCATGTGAGACATGTGTAGCCTTTAACCACAAGATTTATATTAGTCTGAAGGTTTACGAACCTGCTAAAAAAAGGCAGCCGTTTTCAACTTGAAATGAAAATGACTTTTTCCTGAGTCGCTGAGAATAAATGTGAAAAATGATCAAATACCTTCCCAGAATTTCTCCTGCAGTAAAATAAAACCATTAAAACAAAAGAAAATGTGATACAACAGTTTCTAAATCAGAAAAAAAGACTGTGTCTGTGTCCCAGTAGTGCACTGGAATGTAGTGTGCACTGAAATGTAGTGTGCACTGCACACTGTTTTCTGTAGTGCGCACTATCATGGTGCTGTCTCAAATGGAAAACTGGACTTTGGTACTTACCGACCTGTAAGACTATTCTGCTGCACGCCAAAATGATTATTTAGTGTCCACTACACGCTAAAACCTGCAAACATTTACGTATGCTAACTGTACTGGATCAGTTAGCGCAGTCTCAAACAAATGATTGGATCCATGAGTTATTGTAAGCATAGAATTAGATATGTGGTAAGCTGCGGTATACGTTAGAACCTGAAAGAAATGGCTTCATATTCACGTCTATATAAATTAGCCTCTGCTGCCATTATTTTGAAAGCTCGGCACTTCCTCTTCTGCTATGTCAGCAAGATGGCGTTGGTTTAGTGCGCGAGGTGTCCATCGTTTCACACTAGATTATTGACCACTTTTAGAGCAGCATCCGGGTACTTTTTAGCTTAAATGCCAGTGTGAACGCACTATGCACCTAAATATAGTGTTCAAAGTCGTGTTAGTGCGCTGACACAGCCTATATTTAAGTTTGGCATGAAAAAAGTTGCATTGTTTTATTTTTTGTTCACTTTTAAAAAGAAATGGATGCTTCATTCAAGCGTAGTAGCTAAACTAATCATTATCACATGCCAAAGTTGAACTGCTTTGCAAACTAAACTGTAAAAATGATGCTTTTTCATGACAAAAAGACATAATGGTTGAAAGGTGTCACTTTAAAAGTCCTGCCAGACCCCTAATTAATTATAAATCTAATAATTAAAGCTTATTTGAGTCGTATGAAAACTCTGTTGTCTCTGTGTAATCTAGTAAATGAAAAGAACTAATACATTTGTAAGAATAAATGGATCTAAATCTTGAATCAGCGTGCTGTAACGTCGGTAAAGTTAGTCAGAAGAATACACACATTTTCGTTTTCAATGATGTAAAAGAACACACACATTTCTCGCTCTCCTTCTTGCTCTTTACTCTTTCAGTTGCTCCTTTCATTTCACACACTTTTCGTAATCTTTGACGAGTATCGGTTTCTTTAAGTGATCATAACAAGGCTCGCTCACACATGCATTACACACACAAAACACTGACCTATGCCAGCCGTGGCTCCTCCTCCCGGTTTACGGTAACTCTGTGTTTTTGTCATCTGTGGGCCTGGATGAAGTGATGCAGTTAGTTTTGGTATCATGTCCATGCATTTCCACCGCCATGAGACCGAGAACAGTGCTGCGTGGGTAGGCGTGGGAGGGCTGTGACAGAGATGACTAAGATCTGTTGCTGGGTAGAGAAGCATCGAACGCTCTCCCACCCCCATACATCAAGCAAACACTGTATTAGACATATCTGTTATTTAACATTAGCCTAAACTGTGGTGATACGGTGTGTGAATGATGAATTCAAATGTTTAAACTAAATGAACATTAATACTGTGTGTTATTCTGAGGAGGAATGTGGATGTTTGCATGTGGATTTCTGTTGGAATGTGCTGAGTCAGCCTTCATGTAATGTTTAGCTAACTATGTTTCTGTAGGCGTGACATTAATTCATAATTCAGTCAGGGAGCGTTTGGAAAGGATTTAATAGTTCATATAAACAGAAAAAATAAAACACCAGTCATTCTGAAAATGGTCTGTTAGGAGTGGAATAAACATCCGATGGGAGGGAACGGCTGATCTGAGCGAATGAGATGAGAAATCCCACATCTGTCGTCTTTCAACCGGAAGGTTGGGAGTTCAGGCTTCCTCTGAGTGCATGCCGAAGTGTCCTCGGGCAAGACACTGAACTCCAACTGGTCTATGCTATGACTATGACTGTGCTACATGGTGATGTAGTGCTTTTCCAGGCTAGTCGACCCCTCAAAGCGCTTTAAAATCCATTTCCGTTGAACTGACTTTTACTGGCTGGAGAGAGCTCAGAGTAGAGAAGGGATGCAAGATGGATGCCAGATTATCCGTCATGAGGTTTGCCTCAGAAGTGTGAGATGAAGAGGAAGTCTGTTTGGAAGCAGAGCTGAATGTCTCCATATATCTGCACAGTACTCGCATCTGTAGCTTTCACAGGTAACTGAAAAATAAAATGTCTTTGCATGAAACGGGTTTAAATGTTTAGTAAAGCTTTGACCTTGACTCAGTTCTTTAGGGCAGAGTTTTATTTCCTGTTTGTAAAAAAGCTGCTGACACTAGCTTGGGTTGGAAGGTTTCTTTATGTTCCCAGAAGCTTCATGCAGGGAGGAAAGTTTATTTTTCTTTTCTTTTGCTTGTCTTGTAAATCCCTTATTACTTTTACTGAAGCATGTCTGTTTATGCTGTGATATGACTCCTTTACATGGTAAAAAAAAAACCTTTCAATGAGAGCGGATATTCCCGGTGATACTGAAATGACTGGTTTAGTCTCATCCACACAACAGGAAATGCCTTGTTACGACGTCTTGTGTTCAGCCTGCGACACAAAAAAACACAAGCTGCATTGAATCTTGCAGATTGTAGACGCCCTGTACTATCTATATCTATAAATATATTCAAATATTGTTTCTACCTTTTGTTTTCCTTTATGCTTTTAGTCTTCCCATAACTTTGGTTACATTATGGCCCAGTTTGGGAAGTCAGTATTACATTCCTCTGACTTGTTGGATAAGAGACTAAAACATGGTTCAGCTATGCTGAATGAGCTATACAGCAATAGCAGAAGGTGAGCAGAATCAGATAGCTACTGAGAGGTAAAGAAGTGAGAGCAGCACGGTGAGGCAGTGAGAGGACATGCATCCAAAATGCACACAGAGACGGGAAAGGGAAAGAGGAATGCATCTCAGATGTAAATCTCTTTGGAGAAAAGCATCTGCTAAATGAGTGCAGAGTGGAATCTGCAGAAACCGGTTCTGAATCCAGCGTCACAAATTGTAAAATAGAAATTCTGGTCCGAGGAACAGCGTGGATCTTTGCAGAAAGTCTAAAACTTTTCCCAGTACCTGCGTTTCCACAGTGTCTCAGCGACAGTTACATGTAAAATAATACTGATGCTGCATTCGATTTGTACACTGAAGTCTGATTTTATGAGTTTTCCATCGGGGGAAACGTCCAAAGTCCAACAGAGAAAGTGAAGTAGAGCCACCTACCCTGAGTTTACCTGTAAAGATGGCTGCCCAACAAAGATGGCTGCCCAACAAAACAAGGTTGAATAAAAACCAAATATAAACCATTTTTGTATATAAATTAGAATTAAAGGTAGGAAGTTTACGAAATGCATGCATGTCCAATACGCTAAAAGCATTGGATGTTTCTGCTCACATTGCTAACATGCTAACATGTTAGCCTCTGAAGTCTGATTTTTATGAGTTTTCCATCGGGGAAAACATCCAATGTCCAACAGAGAAAGTGAAGTAGAGCCACCTACCCTGAGTTTACCTGTAAAGATGGCTACCCAACAAAGGTTGAATAAAAACCAAAAATAAACCATTTTTTGTGTTGTTTAATTGTATATAAACTAGAATTAAAGGTAGGAAGCATGTCCAATACGCTAAAAGCATTGGATGTTTCTGCTCACATTGCTAACATGCTAACATGTTAGCCTCTGAAGTCTGAAGCAAAACGAAGGTGATTCTGGCAGCATCCATGATGAGCTTCCCACCCAACATAAAGATGCATGGTTAATGATTTTAAAATAAGAAACTGTAAAATGATATTAAAAATGAGCCTTTATTTATATTTTCTGCTTTTAAACTTAAACTGGTTTGGGTTCACAGTCATAAGCTTAGAGCTGAGCCTTGTGTGCTCATCACCCACCTTAACAAAGGAAAATAAAAGATAAACTGCATATTCAGGTCCTTTTTAAGATTAAATTTAAAAGTAAAAACCTCAACAACAAATAGAGTGACTGCAAACAAATGCTGAGATAATATAAACTACTTCTTTACAGTTTATCTTTAAATAACATTGTTGTTGTAAATATTTAACATTTTCTCTCATTTATTCCTCTGAAATTCATTTTAACTAAAACACTCAGATTTCCTGCTGACACACGTTTGTGTTGTGAATTTGACGATGAAACTACAACTTTGTAGAAAAATGGAAGCTTTCTGTTGGAAAGCTCTCTCTGCTTCACACATTAAAGAGAATAACTCGTTTTCACGTTGCTTTTATATATTTGAAGGTTTTTGCTCAGCAGGTGGGAGCTTCAGAAGAAGTGAAAATTTGCAGTGTCATCCTGAGAATTAAAGCAGAAACAAGAATAAGATTTTCTCCCCCACATCTCCCTCGAGGTACGCGGCGATATGCTTTCAGTCAGACGTTCAACTGAGTGCTGAGACAAACCAGTACGTGCAGCATCGCGGCAGAATTTAACAAAATGGAACAGTTTGGTTACAAGGTTGGAAAAAAACAGGACTACCAATATGAAACATAATTTATATATGTATATAATATATATATATTTATTTGTTTTTTGATTGTACAATATATTTCTCAGACATACACATCATACTTACATCTGCAAATACCTTGAGTGTGCACATCTGTTTATTCTGTAAATATTTTTATACCATAGATCTTTCTAATTTATCTTCTGTACTGCTTTTGCACTGACACTGGGGATGGCTCAATCTCGTTATACTATGTATAATGACAATAAAAGGCATTCTATTCTATTCTATTCTATTCTAATGACCGGAAGGTTGCCGTTTTGAATCCCACTAGAGACGCCATAGTTGCTCATTGGTTGCCATGTTTTCGTCAGCCTGCCCCAGGGCAGCCGTGGCGGCACATGGAGCTTACCATCTCTTAGTATGAATGTGGCATGGCTGAATAATAGAAAATCTAAGTGCCTTGAGTGTCATCTGCAGTAAAGTACTATAAATCTAATTCAGTATTGGGATTAAGTAAGGATAAGTTAAACCAGGATTTAACTGTTTTCCTACAGAAGCTCTTGGGCAAGTGTGCTGTTGGGTGTTCTTCTCTCTTTTACTTTTCCTGCTCTGCCGAGGAGAAAAGAGGTGAGTATTCTCATTACTTTGCTTAGCAAACTATTTAACTTCTTTAAAAAATACCTATGTTGATGTTGTCTTATATTTTGTTTTCATACGCAGTGTGTGTTGCTCTTGATTGAGCAGGCGTTTATATAAACCAACTAAAAAAAGAAAAAATATAACTTTAAAGGAGCAACACTGCATTATTACCATGGATCAGGCGATTTATCATTTGGAGTTCTGACTGATCAGACTTCTGAACTGTTTCTCTAATTTGCATTCTGTAATTCTTTGGCAGCAATAGTTTAACTCTTCTGTTTAATAAACTTTGTTGAGCTCTTTCAATTACATCCAGACTCCTTATCCTCTGACTTCTAAGGTTTTTTTTCCTCAGTGTTACTCACCGACAGGAAGCGCCAAGCTAAAGACTGGCTTTGTAATAATAACAACTCACCTGTTCAATGTGAGGATATTCATATATATATATATAATTTCAGATGACCAATCTAGGGCTGCACGGTGGTGCAGATGGTTAGCTCTGTGACCTCACAGCAAGAAGGTTGCCGCTTCGAGCCTCGGTTGGGGCGGGGGTCAAACCGAGAATCTTTCTTTGAGGAGTTTGCATGTTCTCTCCGTGTTAGCGTGGGTTCTCCCCGTGTTAGCGTGGGTTCTCCCCGGGTACTCTGGCTTCCTCCCACAGTCCAAAGACATGCACATTGGGGATAGGCAGATTGGAAACTCTAAATTGCCCATAGGAGTGAGTGTGTGTGTGCATGGTTGTTTGTCTCTGTGTGTTGGCCCTGTGACCCCGCCGCGACCCCATTCAGGGAAATGGATGGATGGATGACCAATCTAACAAAGATGCATGTCTTTGGATAGTGGGAAGAAGACGATGTCAGTAAGCAAGATGGGCTTACTGACGAAATCCAAAGTGTTAGGTTTGACATGCACGTTTAAACATGTAGCAGGCACGGACGTGGTTTTAGGGGGGGCATGTTCCCTGCACTTTTTCAAAAGCCGTTTTTGTCCACTGCACCTTTTACTGTCCAAAAACTATATTTTGCTACAGAAACAGATACGCATCAGGCACTAGGACCAAGCAGAAAACGGCAGCGCAAGCCAAAGCCCGTTTTTCACTGCATTTTATTGGTTCTGCTCTTTCTTATCCGATTGGCTGTCCACGCTGTCACTCCACCTTGCCTGCGCAGTTTAATGTTGAAGTCACATGGTTCCTGAAACTGTCGATATTTCCACCATTGATCGCAGTTTATTGTCAGTGTTTTGGAAGCATTTTCTCTGGTAAGTTGCTGAAAGTGTGACATTAATTGGCATTATGAAATTAAATTAAATTAAATTAAATTAATGAAATGAAATTAAATAAAAAATACTTTATTGATCCCAGTGGGAAATTTAAATTGTAGTAGTTTTGTAAATACAAAAATAGTTAATGAAGGGTCTTCACTGTTCTTGTTGGGATGGTGCCATTCACAAAGGAGTCCATATAATCCGTCACACACTCAATCAAGCTGTTGATGTCCTCTCCATGAGGACCACAGAGGACACTCCAG
>JBAMHV010000017.1:20358013-20375512 GCA_037177535.1 Pseudomugil gertrudae
ATTTTATTGGTAAGTTTACTATAAATGTCAACGTATCAGATTCACCACATTGATTACAGGAAGTCCACGACCTTATTCGGCAGACCCACAGCAAATACTGTGATGTAATAGATAAAAAACATAAACAGAGTGAAAAATATGAACACAAAGAATATAAAGATATATGTGCAGCATCAGGAGGGAATGCTTTTGACATATTTCTGCATTTCTAAACACCTAAAAATGCACAAAAACATGTATCTAAGGGCTATAAGGCTCAATCTAGTTATACTTGTGTGTAATGACAATAAAAGGCATTCATATAAAAGTGGATTTTGCCTGATATGTTGCCTTTAAGGCAGAAGCACATGATGGCACAAACATTTGTAATTCTCATACTGATAGCAGGACGTGATGGGGCAGCTGAAATAGTGACTACTTAGCTGCTATATATACTATTAAACTTCATACATTAACCTTACATTTCATAACAATTGTCTTTTTTAAGCTTGCAGTTGCAACATTGTTTTGCAAAAACTAGTTTTGATGTGGGAAAATACAAAGTAACTGTTACAAAACTGCTGATTCATGCATTTGATCATTTTCCCGCCGTTTTTAAAATTCATCCGTTTTTTTCCCGCCAAAATATCAAATCACAAAAAGACTTTTTCCACCGTTTATCACACGTGTTGTACTCGCGTGTTGATGACACATGTTGTACTTATTGTATCTATTCTGCTGCATGTCATTAGGCATTTTCACATCTGCTTTTACTTAAATCATCCTTTTTGTCACCTCAGAAAACTTTGGGTATCTGCATGTCCTCTGTTAACGTGACTCAAAATGATAAAAGCATTTTTAAAAGTAGGTTTTTAGACCTTTGGCATTATTGGCGAGTTTTACCATCTACCAGTCTACCCCCTTTTTGCTAAAACAAAAACTATAAAACTCTTTATAGATTTATCTTTCTAACTATGAATCATCTTTACTGACATGATTGTGCAAATATCTTTTATTTGCTAACAGGTGGAATTGATCCTACCACTACTTTTTCCTTATCTCGTGGACAAACACCTGAAAAAGCGTAGGCGTACTCACCGTTGTCTTCACAACTGCGTGTCTTTATTTTGTGGGACGAGCGAGACCTTTGCTACTTGTGGTTGTCTTGCCTCCTAGACCGTGGGAGGTCTGGAGTCTTTCACATCAGACCAGTAAGACGTGCGAATTCCACCAACACACCTCACACAGGCAGAAATGAGAGCATTAATATTATGAAGGGAAAGAAAGAAGCTCCAGTGTGAGCAAACCTGACTAAAACCTTGCACGATGAAATTGGCTCTGTGCTCTTGACAGATGCAGCAACATGTTGTAAGTGCACACACACACACACTGGACACACACTGGACACACACACACCCTGGGACCATGTTGGAGGTAGTGTTGCAGAGTTTTGCTGGATCAGCATGACCTTGCTCTTTTGTAATCTCTTTTGTAATCTAGTGACTTTGATAAACTTTGTCTCTTCATTTTTTGTTTTTTTTAAAATAAATTTAAATCTTATTTTTTATTTTTTGTTTTAAATGATTTTTTTTTTATTTTTACATTTTTTTAAAAAGCACACACAATCACACAACGACTATTTTTAGAACAAAATTGTTTTTTCTGGACGTCCTTTGGTTAAAACTGCTGCTGAATGTAAACCAGAAAATGTAAAGGAGATTTTTATATTTGTCTTTTAAAGTATTAAAACAGACCTTTGGCAGATTTTACGTCGAACATTAATTCAGCTTTTGTTTTGCATTTTTTTGCCGTGCATTTATAATTACCAGGTCACTGCAGAGTAATGTGGTATTCGTGTGATGCTCCGGGAAGACGATGAAGTCGTGAAGCGGATGCAGCAGGACGACAGACCCAGGAATGTGCTTAATGAATATTATTGTGCCATCGAAATGAGATGTTTTAATTCAATTCAATTCAACTTTATTTATATAGTGCCACTTCATGACAGTGTCATCTCAGGGTGCTTCACACCTTATTTGAACCAATTCATCAAAATAACCTCCATAAGGGAAACCATAAGATTGCATCGAATATATACATTTCATTATATTTCATTTATTTTTCATTAAAGCGATGCAAACAGCATAATTAAGTGTTTGCAGATGTGCACGAGTCTACAGAAGAAACAAAAGAGCTGCAACTTAATCGGATCTTTCTAAAACAACATTGCAGCAAAACTTTGGTGTCCCTTTGAATTATATACCATCATTTTTTTATAAGTTTTAAAAAAATGAATTGTAAACCACTATGTTAGGCAGCAATTGAGCCATTATGATGCTTTTCAGCATAATGGCCAAAAAGTTCAAGTTTATATGTCATATGCAAATAATACAAGGTACCAAAGCAAAGCAAACTCTCTCAGGCCCATTATACAATAACAATAAATACCAATAAATATCAATACTGATAGAATCACTAAACAAAATCATAAAATCAGACCTCAGCCCTCCTAACTGAAATATTATTCAGAAGCCTTATGGCCTGGGGATAAAAAAGCAAACGCTGATCATCCCAGCTGTGATCATATTTACCTCCACGAAGGAGGTCATGTTTCCACCAGGGTTTGTTTGTTTGTTTGTTAGCAACATAACTTAAAAAGTTATTCATGGATTTTAATGAAATTTTCAGGATATGTTGAGAGTGTCACTGGGAATAAATAATTAACATTTGGTGGAGATCCGGAAAAGATCCTGGATTCTGGATCACTTTGTAACTTTCAGTAACATAATGATGCTGCTTGGTGGAGGTCTGCGCTCTCACGGTGTTTTTCAGCATGTTTACATTTGCTAATAAACTAAATTTCAACCTTTCAATAAAAAAGATGTAGAGATCATTTAAAAATGTGTGATGTGTGCATGTGGCACACTGAAAGACATCAGCACAAAAGATAAACAGGTTTTTATAAAGATTTGTTTTTAACATTTAGAAAAGAAGCACAGAAGTGTGTAAAAATGGATTTAACAAACTAATGTTTTAATACGACCATCATAATGTACTTTATTAAACCCACATTCACTGCTGTTATGTTTCCACCCTGTAAATGTTTCACTGTCACGCTTGGATCTGCCCATTGGGAGTAAAGGACACTCATCATTCCTGCAGTTTCCACAGTACGGTGGCTCAGATGGCTCACTATGCTTTTCAGCCTGACATTTCAGACCCGGTCCGGGCGGGGCTTACAAACCATACGCGTGCTCGATGTACGCTCTCTTATGAAACAGTTTTGTGGAAGTTACGGCAGCGTAGGATGAAAATCTCAGAATTTTTTTTTATCATTTATTTTTAACAACAGTTGCTTTTTTCAGTATTTAATTTTCTGGGTAAAATAGACTCGATTAGTATATTTAAAATGATGATTCAGTTACAGCTGCAGTCAGCATGTGCGTAGGCGGCTCCGCTGCAATAAAAACCTGCATATGTGAACAAATAAACAACCTAAAAACCTTTAACTGTGCATGTGTGTGTGAACAATCTTGTTTTGTTCCGTGTGTGTGTGGTTTCAGTTTCTTGTTGACCTCATGGTGCCATTTTTTTTCTTCTTTTTTGTGTTTGTTTTTTCCTCTTACCCCCCAGTTTGGCAAAGGTTGAGCTTTTGGGAGAAGGTACAGAGTGAGAAACACTGAGATGGCGTGCACTGATGCTTTTTGGTGTCTGACTTGATGTTTAGCTGGAACTTTTGGATAATAAATGTAGAATTAAAGAACCGACATTAAATAAATGCCATTAAAGTTACTGAGCTTAGAAAATAAAACAAATGTATACATGAAGAGAGGGGGTGGTTGGATTAGTATCTTGTTTGTTTACAAAGTCTTAAAAAGGCTTATTTTGGGGAAAAAGTTCTAGCAGGTGGCAGATTTTTTTAATCACATTTGGTCTTCTCATCTTAAAAAGCTGAATTCTTTCCAAGTCTGTAAACAAACATCTGAAGCCATCGGCTGCATTGTTTCAGGTTCCTGCACAATTTGCATGGACGAGTGGGAGTCCGTGGTGCACTCTGTAAGCTCTGTTGCACTTGGGAGCAGCAAGTAGTTTTGTTTTTCTGGTGGAGCATTTTATGTCATGACATTTAAATCCAACAAACCTGTTGCTGGGTTTCACTCACATGACCTGGAAGATGGGGGCAGGAAGTGTTTTTCCCCGCTTCAAAACACAGCGTAGGGGATGAAAGCCATTTAATGAGCGGGCGCGCATGTGACATGGGCAAAAAATTAATGCATGTACATTCAGGACATTTAATTTAAATAAATCAGACTTTTCATATAATGGATGACACAAATAAGCAGAAATATTTTTTTTTACTCCAAACAAAAAGGAAAGCAATAAAAGTAAATAAGCATAGTTATTTTATTTCAGGGTGGAATAACCCTTTATGATCCAAAGACTTTTAAATGCTGTGGCCTTGTTCATATTTTTAACCAGCTATTTTTTAATAATAATAATAATAATAATAATGCTATGCTAACGCTAATACTAACAGTGAGTGAAGCAGTGCTTGGTTCTACTTGTAAATAATTTATTTTGCCTCATAAAATCCATATTCCTGGTAGATGTGTTTGTATATTTTAAATCATACTTAATTTCTTTACCACCCTAAAACCTGAACTTAACAAACTCTTCACTCCTCCTGGTCTTAGCCGGAGATTGTCGACCCTCTTTGTTTCCTTCTTTTTTAATGTACATTTTAAAAATTGACTCTCTCGACATGTTACGTTGTTGGACATGAAAAACACGCGTATCTTTTTTTTTTACTATTAGTGCTTGCAGTAACTGTCATAGCCCAGAATTTCAGCCTTTTGACACCGAGTCAGCAGAAGCAACGGGGTGCTGTGTGGCTGCATCTATTTCCTGAACCCCTTCTGCATTTTGTCAGGTCGTCACACCTTCAGCTTGTTCTTATTCAATACGTAGTCGTGTATGTTGCTCAGATTATACGACAACTCTGCAAGTTTCCCTGTTCTTTTTAAATATGAAAAAAGCTTAACGAACCTCCAGTTTTTACAATCCGTTAGTGAAGCAACGGCGTGTAAACGAAGTGAGTCGCTGTGAAAGGAGTATTCTCAAACAGAATTGTATTACAGGTGTGTTGTGTGAGATTAAAATGTAGAATTTTGCTCTGTGATCACACATTGCACAGTGTAAAGCTGCCTGAACACACACACACACACACACACGCTGCTCCATTATTCAGACAATTTGTACACAATGCTATAAAATGCAATAGCAGAAAGCAAAACAGGATATTACTCGCGTCTCTGATCACATAGTCACCACACAGTTAAGCAGAAATGTTGTTCTATTTGTCTCCTGTTGTTGCTGTTGCTAGGCAGCTTTGCTCAGTAAAACCATCAGCAGTTTCTGATGAAACCATGACAGAGCGATTAAAGTGCAGCATCTTGAAAATTCCCTGGAAGTCAGATTTGCTTGCTTGACAATAGTTTAATGAACTCTAATCAACTTCCTCTGACTAACTTCCCTTGTTGGGATTTTAAGTGATGCTGCACAGGCTACAGTCCAGCCACAAACATTGATAATTGAACCAGCAAAGCAGTAACTCTAAAGTTATTATGAACATAAACATACTTTACGGACCGACCAATCAGCTGTGAGCGGCCCTGGTGTGATGGGAATGAGTATTTTCTGAACATCCACATGGCAGCAGCAGGTATCTATGCACTAACTCAATGCATGTTGCTGAGTTCTGTCTGAAATAAGTATTTTTAGGTCCTTTTTCATAGAAAACGTGGTTTCCTTTGCATGTTTCAAAAGACAAAAACATCCCAGATGTTGAAAGATTTGTCACATTTTATAAAATAATCTGTTTTCAACAATAATGGAGGATAACAACATGCACGACTCAACTGCTTTAAATAATACCTGTTCCAGGATGTTTGCTATATGCAGCGTGTAAACATGAATAAAACTGTAAGATTTAATGTTATTATAGCATCTAAATGCAAGGACCCAGATGGAAACAGTCTTTTAAAATATGAAATGACTTATTTTACGGGTTAATCTTTTTCCTTGCCAAAAGGCTGACCCTATTGATAATATCCTTTTCTGATTAGATCAACTGGTGCTTTAACCCATAAAAAAGGATTTACAAGGAGTTATGTGGACTGCATGTACCTGTTTACAGCTAGATTATAGTGTTATAAAACATTTATTACATGCTTACACGTGTTAATGAGCACTGATGAGGGAGTACAGTAAAGCGTTGCCAATATCTGCAGTAAAATTCCCTGAATTGTTTTAAAGGGAAACTCCACCAGAAGGCATCTGTGCAGATATGCTATTTAATCTACTCTTTTTGTTCTGCTGAGGGAATTATGAGACCAAATAACATCAAAAGTTATTGATTGTCAGAAGTTTGTATATAAAATAAAAGCATAAAGGATGGAAGGATCATCAGGTCGTGTTGGGCTGAAAAAAAGACTTTTTTTTGTTCTGCATGTTTATTTATTTGATAAAAATCAGGTGCAAACTTTTACCTGAGATTTCTTTAGCTGCATTATGCTTTAAGGACATTTGCTATAATGTGATAGAGGCTTATGTTAAACCAGTGAAGCACACACACACACACACACACACACACGGTGATAAAGCTCCTGGAAGTAAACGTCTGATACTCGTTGTTTTCCAGGCCTAACCACAGAAAAGCTACTTTAAAAGCGACGTTTGTGTCATTATGATGGTATTTAAAACATTTGTTTCTTTTGGTTTTGAGCTGGAGAAAACTGTTACTCATTCACTTTCTCCACGTAGTTTTCCGAGTCTTGGTCTTTTTCTACAGCTGCAGGCAGGTTGTGTTATTAGTCATGATGAGTAAAGTTTAAACCGCTTGATTTAATCCGTAACTACCATGTAAGCTGGAGCCCGCATGGTGAAATTTCACAAATTCACAAAGTAAAACTTTGTGTAAAAAGAGTGTTTGCATTCACAAAGAGGGGAAGTGTGTGTGAAGGTGTGCGGGGAGAAGCCACCGATTCATCACTATCAACAGACGGTGGTGTTGTTTTCACATCTGGCTTGAAAATGAAGGTTGTTGTTTTTAGGCCACAGATCTCCCAGGGACTTTTGTTCGGTGTGTGCCTCCCACATATCCCTGCTGAGAGGCAGGTCGGCGCTCACCGCACTTTAACCAGCACGTTGGAGCCTCTTCTTACTTTGTTTTGTTCCACTTTTCTGCTTCACAACACAAAAAGCAGCCTTCTCTGCTGGCACTGAAACCGAGTCGCAAAAGGAGAACTGCTTTGATCGACGAGCCATTAAAGGCGACATGATTCAGACTTGAAGCCACTTTTCAGAAACAAATGTTTGGTGTTGCGATGTGAGCGATGACTATGGGATGCAGGATGAGAAAAAGCATGACCAGGCTTCACGAGTCAAAGATTCATTCATGTTTTTTCTTTTAATCCTCTAAATTATCACAACACAAAATTAGATGGGAGTAAATTTGTGCTCACATTTTTATTTATGTTTGTTTTAGCTAAAAGCTAATAGATGTTTAGCTTTTGTTGTTTATTTTGGCTTCCTATTTCCTGGTATTCTCTCATTTTCTCCCTGTTTTATAAGCTGAAAACTAGAAAAAGGATTTGTTGCTGTGTTCTCATCCTCTCGGCTTCCTTTTTGCCTGATGGCATCAAAGCCTCCGCGTCGTCTCTCTGCTCGCTGACTCATTTAGTAAAACAGAGTAAAGCTGCTTTGTATCCATTTGATATTTTTAGGTGACACAGTCATGCTGGATTCGTTCGTGTTTTCCAGTTCGGGCCGTCGGCGGGCCGTCGGTGGGACGGCCGCCTCCAGCGGCGGCCATTTACGTCCCACAGAGACGAACCCTATCTGGGCCGTCTGGGGAAAAATTGTCCTCCTCGGTTCTGATTCTACTTTCTGCTCGTTGCTTCTGTCTGACGCAGGAAAATTGTGTCTGCCCTTTTAGTTGCAGGCCCGTGAACGTTTCTCCGGTTGCCCGAGTGTGAAAAACAAAGCCGAACTTTTGATGTTGCTGCACAAAAGAATGCTAAGTAATTATATGAGTCTGGACTTGTGCTCAAAGCGCGGTTGCTTTGCTTTGCCTTTGTGTTTTTAATAAATAAAACTCCCAGTAAAAGTGAAACTGTGAATCAGAATGAGAATTACTTTGATCGATAAACTTTTAAAGGTGACATATAAACTCTTGAGTAGTGGGTGGAGTGGTGTTAAATGTTTGCAAAAGGTTATTTACTTTTTTAGATTTAATCCATATTTCAGAAATGTGCTGTTTTATACAACCTTTGTAAACAGGTAAAACATTTATTATTTTTATTCCACTAGTTCATTCTGCTCTGAGATTTTTGCTGTAATTAGCAAATAAATTTATAACATAGATTTTATATCATATTATATATCATATAAATACCAGTTTTTTTTATTTATTTATTTTTATTTTTGTTTATTATTGTGAACAGCTGGTGTAAATAAAATGCTATCCCACCCTGTCTGGTGCTCAGTTTGCAAACGTGCTGGTCAAACTGACATGTAAGCTGTAACGTGACCATTCGGTGATAATTGGTGTCAGACTTGTTTGTATAAATAAATCCATAAGTCATTGTGAAACTATGATGCTTTGGAGTGATAATATTACCAGAGCACCAGGGGAAATTTGCCTCGTGAAATGTTCAGTTCTCTGACAACCCACTCAGTTTCGACTGGAAAAAAACCTTTTAACCTTTTCAGCAACAACAAATGCAAAAGCGTAAGAATGTGGTGATTTCTGTGCAGAAAGCAGAGTGAAAAACTCCTGTAAAGGGTTAAATTTCACTCATCACTTTTTTCTTCCTTTTGCTTTAGAACATACAGAATATTTTACAGCTCAGAATTAATCCTCTGAGCTCCAGCGAGACGTCCTCATTATTAAACTTATTAGTTTGATTTCTTTGTTTTTTTTCTTTTTAAAACCCTTAAAAATGTTTTTAAAAATGACTGTTGCAGCCTTATTTGTTGCTCTTGTTGCAGTCTCAAATCTCTGATCCTGCTGCAGGAGATGCTTCGACATGTTTAAGACATTAAATGTCACAAACTGTCTCCCTGACCTAAAACGACACAATAAGTAAATATAAACATGTTTATGGTTTCAGAAAGGCAGTGTTTTGTGTGTGTGTGTGTGGCATCAGTTTGACTGATTATCTTGCACTTGCTTTGTGTGTGTGTCTGTGTGTGTGTTTGCATTAATGTGTGTGAGTTTTTACATACATTTGGTACACATGTGTGTTTGTATTTTGTATTTGTGCTTTGTGTTGGAATCGTGTGTTTTTATTTGTATCATTTGAATGTGTGTGTGTTTCTCACTCATCCTCTGAACACATCTGTGTGTGTTTATCTGTGTATGTATTATATATGTAATACATTTTCTGTAGCATGTTCAGCTTTGCGTGTTTCTAGTTAAAACACGGTTAAACGGCTCATATCGCTGCTGTGTGCATCATAACGTGCATCTATGGATCCTCGTGGTGTTTTCTGTCTCGCTGTGTTTGTGGTTATGAGTGTACTATGTCAGTATTTACATTCATTATGTGTGTAGCTATATTTACAGGATGCTTATAGCTATGTAATTTCATTATGTCTCTTTTTGCATATTTTGTGCTTGTTTTTAAGTCCAATCTAAAGCTGCTAGTATTCGTATTAGTGTGTAGAAATTTAAAATGTCCTTTTTTTTTTTTAAAGGATGATGCAGAATATAAATTAATCTGTACACAGCCTCACACACACACACACACACACACACACTTAAGCTACATATTTGCACAGTTAAATGCTCACTGTCTGGATTAGTTGCAGGGGACCATACATGTTCATGAATGTATGCATCCAGTGCATGTAGGAGATGCGACTTCTTTGTGGGTTTGCATTAATTTCACATACGTAGGTGTGCATGCACCATTTTGCTTTCGCTGCGTGTGTGTGGACATCTACAGAGTTGCGTGATATCTGTGTTTACTTGTGGATCAGCTGTGCTGGCTTTGGGAGCGTGTGCTCCTGCAGCTTGTCTGTGTGCATACCTACATGTGTTCTGTTGTATTTAAGTCTGTTTGGTGTGCGTACAGACAAGGCAGTGACAGTCATGGCCATGCATGTATGTATTTATTTGCATGCACGTTAACGCGTGAAGGAGTTTGTTCCTTCTTCTTACTGCTCATCATCTTTCCCGCCTGACATTTACACATTCAAATCTGAGACCGTTTACGCCTTGTCTGACGCACATGATGAGATTTCATGCTTTGTTTAAGATGATGCTCGCTGCACGCACACTCCGCTTCTTACTGTAAAACACTCTTAACACAGATGTTGACATTCAGTTTAAACCTCACATCTGCAGAGGCCGGCTTTTAAGGAACTAAGAAACAGTTTCTGTCTGAACGCTGTAATATGCATCTACACAAACTGGTTAATAGAGAAGAAATCTACTTTACATTTCTCTTGTATCGCCTTCATGCAACGTTTGTGGCAAAGGGAGGAGCTGCCACCTCAGCACGTATTGATAAGGCCAGCCATGAAAGCAACAGGGAGGGCTACATAACACTTTATGTCACCCTACAAAATAACCTTTTAGACTTTGTCATATTTTAAAACTTATTTCAACCTGTTTTTTTTTCTTTTTTAGAGGAAACGACTTTGATCCCCAAACTTATGTAAATATAATATTTGTAGAAGAGAATATTTATTCCTGGTAGCCCCCCTGCATGTCCTCACTGATGGGAACTGCAAAAGCAGCTTATCTGGTGTGTAAATCACAACTGTTTTCCTTTTGGGCCCTACTGTGAGATAATGACCTTTACTCTTAAAAGCACAAGATTAACACTAAGATGCCACATGTGTAAAAACACATCCTGCATCATAATCATCTCCATTAATGATGAAAAATGTTGTTATAAAATGTGTTTTTGGGAAATTTCCACTGGTCTCATAGCAACAGTACCTTTTTTTAATACAAACACGACAACATTAAACACAATCTTATCTTTTTATTAAATACAGTTGCCTGAATTGTACTCATTTATGATTTAATCTTTGATCACTGTAGTTTGAACCGTTTTAACAACCCGGATTTATTTATTTACAGTTTGAAATTCAGTCTCTTGAAACTGAAAATCAAATGACACACAGAGAAATTCAGATATCTGTCATGTTTTCATGTGTGGATTTCACCTCCTGTTCACAATATTGCAGTGTGTGTGTGTGTGTGTGTGTGTGTGTGTGTGCGCTGATATCACCGCTGCTCTGCTTGCCAGAGCTTTATTGTCTCCGTTTCCCACCTCCATCACATGGTTCTGCTGCAGCGTGGTGAAGGTGTTTTTAAGTAGCATATGGTAATTAGCATATCCTGCTTATGCTAAAAACCACATTGTCAGGATTTAGATATTCTCAGGCTGCACGGTGGTGCAGTGGGTTAGCACTGTGGCCTCACAGCAAGAAGGTTGCTGGTTCAAGCCTCGGCTGAGGCGAGGGTCAATATTTGACTTAGATGTCTCGGTTGGCATGGCTACGGATTTGTGTATTGCTCATCTGAGCCGTGGCTCGACTGGAAATCAAACTGCTGATTTATTTTTTGATTTATTTTATACTAAGAGCAGCAACGCTAGCGCTACATGGAGGCTCTGACACACAAAGACTGGTCTGAAAGAGGACTGGCCACACAGGAACACACAGCAAGCTAAAGCTGGGGTGTGGATCCAATCGGCCTGTGAGGCAGCCCGGTGCATTGTGGCAGGTGTAGGATAAAGGACCGTACATGGAACACCGTTACCATGTGACTGGGTCACAATCGTATCTGTGGCAATATCGTGCAATCTGTGGTAACCTTGTGGCGTTAACGAGCCCTGGTAACTGTAACTGATTCAGACCAGGATAACGCTGATGTGAGCCAGCAGGACATTACAGCAAACTGGATGCTAAAACATGCTAAATGCTGAAAAGGGAAGTGAAGGCTGTTGTATTTGGACACTTAGGGTCATGGCCTCTGAACTGGGAGAGTTGCTCCTTTACTGTTCAGCTATGATTGTATTTGAGTTTAGTGTCATTAATACGGATCAGATTAAGCACACTGAAACACAGTAATTAGTAGCGTGATTCAGTGAAGCATGACTTCTTTTTCTTTTACCACTCCTCGTGATATTCTTTGCTGTTCCCTCTGCCAGTTTAACCACCATGGGAAGGAGAGCCTTCAGCTTTGTAACACACTCCCACCTGAGCTCCGTAACATTGACTCACTTCCATCATTCAAATCACAACTTAAAACTCATCTGTTTAATCTGACCTACACACTTATGATGTTTTATTTTTTATGTTTTAAACTGATTTTAATTCTCATGTTTTTTTTTTATTTGAATTGTTTTGTAAGGTGACCTTGGGTCCTGAAAGGTGCCTAGAAATAAAATGTATTATTATTCCTGCACCGTTTCCTGCCTGACACCTTAAACATTGCTCCTTCTCGGCCTTCGTACCGCCTGAAACCACCGTGTGAAGACAAAGTAACCTCGGTTTGTCCACCGAGCCCGTACACCTGCGCTACAACTGCAGCTTGAACACCACGAGGGAGCTGTTGAAAGAGTCTCTCCAGGAAGAAGAAAACCTCACGTTTTCTGCCTTCTGGTGCGGAAGCTGGTTTGATACTCTGACGGGAGAGAAAGAGGAAGGAAGGTGATGTCACTGAGTGACAAAGTCAACTTGGAAATGTCACGGTGGACGGATGATGTAGCAGAACTTTAGCTGTTTGGTTTTCTGTTATTTAAGCAGGATCAGGATGTTTTTTCACAAACTGTTAAATGTTCTTGTAGCTCTGCTGGATCCGTAAATGCTTCTTTTATTGCCTCGTCTCCTGAGATGACTCAGAGAAAACAGGAGCTCTTTTCAGTGATTGCTTTGTGTTGTAACACCTTTTCTCAGGTAAAGCTGCCCTTTGACCTGATCGTTGTTGTCGTGAGGCTTCAGCTGCCTGTTGCTGTAAACATCTGGGAACAGTGAGAGCTGTAACGTATTGATCCCTGTGCTGCACTGCCTCAGCCACTCAGATATTAAACCTCTCACTTCCTTTTCAGCGGCGCTTTGTTTACCAGCCAGCTTGCTATTTTTACTGGAGGCCTCTGCTCGCTCACAGACTCTTTACCGTTGAAAAGGATGTGTCCTCTTCTGCACGTGTCTGCTTTGGAACAACACAGTACTAGTCACATTGCATTGTACATGTAGCAATCAGGTAGATTTTTTAATGTAAAAGGTGATGATGATTAAAAAATAGCTTTTGTTTTAGTTAACTTGTGTTAAAGTTATTAATTTGAGTACTTTATTTTTTAATCAATTAGTAAACTATTGTAAATATGTGCACATAGAAATTTATCGTCACACTTTTATTGCTTGTTTTGCAGAACTTAAAATGCTCAGATTACCATCCATGCAATGTTTCTATAATATACTGTGTACAGGTTTTAGAAACAAGAGGAAAATGTGAGTTTTGGATCATTGTAGTTGTGGCAAGCAATGCAGAGGGTGCACAAAACCTTCAAAGTTTTTGCCAGATTTGACCTTTTTTAAATATATATATATAAATAAAGTTGAATTGAATTGAATTAAATGCAGTGTAGTGAATTATCCTTTAGTTTAATCCATCTCGTTGTTTCTTAGACTTTATGGTTGGCAGACGTGTGTTCATGTCAAGAAAAGAGGATTTAGTTGCTTCAAAAGCAGCATGCTTAAATAAAATGAGCATTTATGTGATGTTCCCACTCAAACTGTGCATAATGTGGAATATTCTGTATGTTACTGAAGAGCCATGTGCTCCCAGCCTGAAAACATTTAAGCTTATAAATATCATCATTATTGATGGTTTTCATAAAAGATTTGCATTTAAAAGACTAAAAAATGTTGCTGAACTACATTTGGAAGAATCCTTATGCTTGTGTGGAAAAAGTGAAAGTATATGTAGCAACCACTGACCTGACAAAAAGTGTGTGTATCTACTGAAGTCTGCATCTCTTATCTGAACAAAGAGAAGCAAGAGCTGCGTGAGCTAATACGTTCCGGCTTTCTGAGTGTTTTGCATGTAAAATAAACCATGTTTCACACCTGAGCTGCTATCTGATACCAGAAGCACATGTGTAAATGTAAATTGCATCATAATTCATTTAGCTGTATTAAGATGCAGTCTAAGGGACTGCAGTGAATTATCACTCATATATTATTATTAACGATTAATGATGCTGCTTTCTGCTCTAAATGTGTTAAAATGTAATGAGCTAATATCAGTGAGCATGTTTTGCCAGTATGTCAAAGATTTGTTGTTATTATTATTTCTTATAATAATGCATTTTATTTAAAAGTGCCTTTCAGGTCGTGTTTGCGAGCCAGGACCCGGGTCAAAGCTAATTTGATTACAGTAATTCCAGTTCTGCTAAGAAATGCAGAGAATTCCCGCCTGTAAACACGAGCTGCCATGTGGATGTTCGGTCCGAACTGGCTTTGGATTGCACCCCCTCCAAAATAAACCAAATGATTCTCACTTGAGTAACTCTGAGTAGGCATGTTTTCACAGGAGCAGAGATGAGAGTTGCAGGTTTTAACCGTTAATGCGTGGGCTGAGAGGCCCTCATCAGAATAGATGCAGACGCTGACCTCGGCTTCAGATGCTTCATTGCATTAAATAAGAAAAGGAGAATTTTTTAAATAATCACTTTCTGTGACATTTATTTTAAATAAATTAACTGTAATAACATAAAATATTATTCAAATTGACTCATTGCAGCACCAGTGATCAGTTCACCAGTAACATTTTACATCATATCTGCACAGAATAAAATAAAATAAAACACTGATCACCCACATAAAACTTTCTTTTACCTTCTCTTTTTTTTCACACGCAGACGCTGCCCACACAGAAAAACTGTCTGCTGTGTGTGGGATGACTTTTCAGACGATGCCTCGTGTGCCAAGCGACTGAGAAACTTTTATCAAAGGGAGGGATAAAAACTAAAACCAGAGAATTTGTTATGCAGGCTGGTTTTAGGCTGAAACATGCGGATGAGAGGAAGTTCATCAAGTGCTTTTAACAATGCCTCAGAATGATGGTAGCTGGAAAAACAAACTGTTTGTGGTTCAAATTATGTTTTTTTTTTCCTTGAAATTCAATTATAAAATTTTTCTTTTCCTTATTAAACCATTTTGAAATGATAAAAACACGTCTATTTAACTTTTCCTTTATGTAATATACAACAGCATCGATGGCTATATTGACGTTTAAGAAGATGCGTCTCTTTTAATTGTGAAACAACGAGTAGTCATCCGCAGCCTTTCAGTGGTTACCATGTGAGAGACAGCAGGGCATCCTGGTACCTCTGCAGAGAGAGGAATTAAATATTAACGCCTCGCGTTGTAAATCCGCATTGCGGTTTATTGCTTATGAAGACAATATGCAGCTTTTCCCGCACGGTAACGGTATTTCTCCTGAAAACGTGCATTCAGGCACGGTTATGAGTCAGCAGAAAGCAGCACGATCTCATGCTGCATCCTGGAAAATCACAACACCGATGCAACGTTTCAGGATTTCAATACGCACACAGATGCTATCGAAACAATCTTCAAAGCTAAAAGTGAAATTATGCTGCGTTGCAACGCATTTAAATACATGATCTCACATGATGTCTGCTCCAGGACTCCATTGTTGGTAAGATTAATATTTAAAGGGGGAATTTTCTCTTGTTTGTTGTAGGGCTGAGACAGGATGGAGGACTATGAGGCTGCTTTTCACCACATTCACCCAGTGGTGGGGAAACCACCTCAGCAAAGCTCAGCTGGTAGGAGTTTAGATCTTTGTACTGTACTGGCCTTGATGGTATCAAACATGCTTGTCTGATGATAATCTGTCTGCTGTGTTACGGCGGACATAATCCTTATACATGTCACACAAGTTGAAACCTTTAAGTCTTTTCAAATGGAAATAACAGGAATATATTTACACATATTTACTTCCACTAATGCTGATTATATTTTCCTTTCAGATACAAAATGTTTTATTTAGGATGTTTTGTCCAGTAATTTACTATAAAGCTGGTCTGTTGTTGTGATCGACTGAAGTATTTTCCCATCGATCCGCCACCAAAGAGCTAAACTTAAGCCAGAGGGGTCCAAAGTGGGTCCTCGAGGGCCGCTGTCCTGCTTATTATTGTTGTATCCCTGCTCCAACACACCTGGTTTCCATTAAATCAGTGTTTCTCAATTCCGGTCCTCAGGCCCGCCCTGCATGTCTTACACATGTTCCTATCCAACACACCTGACTCAAATTCATGAACCTGCCCATGACATCCTTTGCAGCTTGTTAATGAGCCATTCGTTGAATTCAGGTGTGTTAAAGAAGGGTTGCCTCTAAAACATGCAGAGCAGGGGGGCCTGAGGACTGGAACTGAGAAACACTGCATTAAATGAACACAAACGCTGATGAAGTTCAGCATAATGACTGGTTTAACTTAGTCAGCTGTGTTAGACTGAGGAAACATGGAAAACCTGCAGGATTGTGGCCCTCGAGGGCCGACTTTGAACACCAATGACTTAAGCTATTTTATTACAGCCATGCATTTAAACTGGTAAAACTGGAGTATCGCGTATCGGGGTGCTGGTGTGCCTTGTTCATGCTGTTATTCTACAGTAAAGTCTCTTTACAACTACAAAAGATAACTAAAACAAGTGATTTATATTAATCACATGCACTTTAAATACAGTCTAACTGGTGTATTTCACTTTTAAATACGTTTCTGTCTAACGAAGGAAATGCACAAATTGGATAAACACAGTGAACAAAACTACAGGACATTCACCATTACGTCCCTTTATGCTCAGCATGGAGACAGGAGCGGTGTGGGATAACGGGCACAAACATTAGAGGAAAACAGAGATAAACGTGTATAAAACGGGGCAGAAAGAGATTTAAATACCTGCAATATCCAGAGAATAAATGTGTTGAATTGGAAAGTGAATTTATTATTTATCTGGTCTTAAAGAGTCACAAACAGAATCACTGAGGGTAATATGAAAGCATCGACGGTGAAACCATGAGTTCATCCTTATAAACTTCCAGCTTCGATCACCCCGGTGCCGGCTGTTTATATATTACTCTCTCCTGGTTGACAACGAGTGCAGCTGCTGCAGCGCAGAGTAATTAGCACACTGTAATTAGCTGAAGTGCAGTCCAACCATTCATCAAGTCCATCATATCAATAACGTGCATATTATGAAGATGCAGGACAGGAGTGAAGCAGAGAGAAAAACTATGGAGATTTAAACCGTTTCTTCCAACGTGTGATCGCTAGCTTACATAAGTGATGAGCTCCAGGTGCTAACCGGGTCTCAGAAAGAATACAGAGTGCAATTTTATGTGCTTCACCGAGACATGGCTGCATAAACACATCCCAGACTGTAATGCGTCTGTACACGGCTTCAAGACGG
>JBAMHV010000017.1:20387084-20401115 GCA_037177535.1 Pseudomugil gertrudae
ATGTATATATATATAAATATAGAATATATATATGAGGGATTGGCTCCAGCTCCAGTAGAAAATAGATGGATGATGAAACAGCTTCACTTTGTCGTCTTTGCCACTGACAGAAAACCTGCAGACCCTAAAGTCTGTAAAGTTCCTTTAAATGCAAAGTTAATTCCACTAAAGTCCTGCTTACCTGAAACAACGGCCCAAAACACCTGCTGGATGTCATCTAATTAGATCCCATGAAGCATCACAGCCTGTACGTTCTCTAACTGGCCAACACGTTTCACTCCCAGTTCAGCAAACCCTTGACACAGGGTCAGGCTCCCTTTGAGCCCATACACCCCCTGATGTCATCATTTCACTCCTGAAGGTTCTTACAGAGCTCCCTATACGTTGTGTAATCGATGACATCCTGGAAGTTGGGAGTGAGAACGGGTTGCCCTGGCGCTCATGGTAAGGTCACACACCCTGTCTGGACAAACGGCCAAACAGACACAGACAGTCTGTAATGAATCTTTCTCTTCCTCTATAGGAGAAATTAACCTTGTTGAGCTTCCAGTCTGACACACACACACACACACACACACGTGATTATGAGTGTGTTATTGTGCATGTGTGGGAGCCACTGATGTGTGTGACCAAGTGTGTACTTCAAAGAGTTTTGTGTGTGTGTGTGTCTTTCTGTAGAAGATGTATAATTATCTGAGCATGTGTTTCTGCCAAGCTGTGGAAGGCACCGTACTTTCCACGTCCTGCAGTTGCGCAAGCACACACACACACACACACACAAAGGAGGACAATGGAAAGAAAAAGTTCAACTAAAACCAGTAAAGAGAGTTTGAAATAAAGGGTAAAAATAATTCTGAAACTGAACCAAGATGCTGGTGTCAGTAAATACATAAATATAAAATAGACTTTAATAAATGGGTGATTGATATAATTAATGGAGGAAATGCTCAGTAAATACTTCATATATTTGCTAAAAAATAGTTTATAGTAATCTTAATCTACATGTCCTTTCAGAGCTAAAAACCTGCAGCTGAATGTAACTAAGCTGTTACATAATGTGTAACGAGGCTATTTTTACATTAAATGGACACAATTAAACTAAAACCCTGAACTCATTATAAGAAATGTAAATAAAACAGACTGGATACCACATCATAAAATAATAACATTTTATTTACAACATTCCCATCTTACAGATAATCATTTATCAAAAAGATGCAAAAGCTTTATACAGCAAGCCTTATGAAAACTACCATATTTCAGTGTACAGATACAAACATACTGATACATTGCTACAGTTGAACTGGGTCATCTGGAGTCGTTCCATGTTTCTTTTTTTTTTTTGGTTTTTTTTTTTGCATATGGCGTCCTGTACAGCATGTGCAGCAAAAGTCACTCAGGTGTCTTTGAGACATCAAACAAGAAAAAACTCAACATTTTTTAGAAAGAAAAGCCTTTGTGTGAATGAGTGAGAAGGTAGCAACACCGGTCCTGATGTGATTTATTTCCACTGAGGTGAATTCCCCGTGTGGTGTTTCCTGAAGTACGCAGCGCTGTGCAAAAGCTTTGAGCCACCCCTCGTTGCTAAAATATTCATCTGGAAGCTGACGATAAGCTGGAGCTGCAGCTCTCCAGGCTTTTCTAAGGAATGTTTAAAGTTTATTGCTGATCTTCACTGTTTTTCAACCCAACCCTGACAATCGGATGCATAAGCCACCAAACCCTGATCTACGAATCATTAGGCATAAAAAAGGCACCAGACCCTACACACTACTAATCACCTCATTTATTCTAACATGGATCTTTAGGCACTTTCTTACTTGCAGCCTGTCATGAAGACAAAGTTGTATTGATGAAAAATGTCAAAGATAACAGTTTGACACACATGGAATAGTGTTTTTGCACCAACAGGGTGATTCCCAAAAGGCTACTAGCATGTAATTAGGATACATGAGCTGGTTTGAAGTTTGTTTAGGCCTCATGTGAAATGGTCCCCATGAAAAGGTGCCTCACAAGACGCTGTCCCCAAGGCAGGGGTGTCCGAAGCTGGTCCTCGAGGGCCGCTATCCCTGTTCCAACAAGTTCAGCATAGTGACTAATCAACTCGAGTCAGCTGTGTTGCAGCAGTGATACGTGGAAAACCTGCAGGACTGTGGCCCTCGAGGACCGGAGCTGGACTCCCCTGCCCCAAGGGAAGCATTGACAAAAGGGCGGGACATGCCAAAAGACAGGAACTGGACTGAAAATCAGTGGGTCTTATGGAGAGATAAACACTGAAGCAGTGGACAGACGGTGACAGAGAATGAAAGCGAACAGCAAAAAGCTCCTTAAAGAACTTTAAAGAGATAATAATAAATATGTAAGATTTTACAGCCTGTGTTGGTTGAATAAAATACTGAATATGAAGCTTCTTGTTTAAGGTACTGCATTTATCTTCCCACATTTCCTGTCTCTATGAGGAGGATGCAGAGTATTAAATGTGTTTATCAGTGTTTTACAGAGGTTTAAATGTTTGCTTGTTTCATGTATACATGCTAAAAAAATTTGACTTTTCACCTTGATTGTAGATCAAAGTCTTTGTGTGACTTGCTTCAGCTTCTAAAAGGCAAAACAAAGAAAAACCAGCAGCTCCAGCAGTGTTGATGCAGGTCAAGAAAACCCTGAATGTGTGTGTGCTCAGAGCACAGGCGAAGATTCAGCACATTACTAGGTTTCCATTTCAGTTTCAGAAGGCGGTAATTCATCTCTCGGTTTCCTCCCTGCCATGCTTCCAACTCGCACTCTGGCTGCAATACAGTACTTCAAAATGAGGTTGTAGGTTTCACATGGCACAATATCAGTGTCAGAGCAAGATAAAAGCTAAGCGTGCAGACTAAAAGCAGGCTTGTGCATTTAAAAACAGCTAACTAGGACGGGACACTGGATAGTAACGCGTTCGGACAGGTTTCTCCAGCAGGTCATGAAAATCAGTAGACCGGAAAAAGGAAGTAGTGTAATACAGCGTGGTCAAACCTGGATGGGATGACACAAGACGTTTCCATGTTTTTAAGTTTCATGCTCATTACAAGCAGGACTTTGTGGTCGTTTTTTCTTTATGACTTTTTTTTTATCTCTTAGTGGTAAACATCCATTCACCGTCCTCGTACCGTCTGACTCAGCGAGCTCCACGTTACGTCCGTGTTCTTGGACGTCTAATCAGTTCAATAAAACTTTGCTTTCTAAGTTTGATCCTTTTGATTTATTCCACAAAACTACATTTTATGTTGATTATATCCACTCTAATAAATTCCTAACGCAATAACACTGTTGCAATTTCCTCATGAGCATCCCCGACCCCACATAAAAAATAATAATAAGCACATTTGTCCACAACTCCAAAATGTAGTAGTGTCCCTGATGAGATGAGTTTCTATGGACATAATTAAACCTGGAGATTACTTTGAGCCTTGTCCGTGTGTAAACTTAAGTGTGTAAATTCTAACTGTGTAATGGCTCAACAGCTTAAACTGGTCTTAGAGCTGGGAGTGGGAACTCCTTTACCAACCTAACACTGCGATCTGTGAGCACATCTCACCTTCAGCTGCAGATGAGTGGCAGCAAAGCTACGCAAACACATGCTAGCAAAATGAAACAATCACTGCACTTCTGTCCTTTTACGTAGAACTTCTATATTTTGAGCTGTGGACCAAATGAGCTTTTATACATCAGCCTGCGTGACTGGGTTGTTCCCTGAAAAACAGTGCATTTACTCATCACATGTCAGACAGATAGGAGCAGCTGCTCTTCTTAATCTGTTATAAATCCAGAGAATAAAGATGAACCTGAACAAAACAGTAAAAAATGCTTTTCAAGCTGAATTCCTAAAAGCCTAAATGGGAGAAAAAGCATCAAACTCTTGCTGTTATAGATGGCTTAGGGAACATGTTTTCTTGGGTAATTCTTTCCACAACAGTGCATTCGTTATGGTAACGTACATTTACTAAGTTAGTCCACCAAAAACGTATTTCATACTTTTAGTCATTGCTGTAGTTTAATTTTAATCAGGCTATAAGTGGTAACGTGCAGGACCTGAACGTCCTAAACTAATCATTTGGTTAGAAAAAGGGTTCCGAGATGCAGATAAACTTAATCTCACAGCACGTTTTTAGGCAGACGGTGCATCTTTGGTTTGCTGTAACGAGTCTGCGAGCGTGAGGAAACCTGTTAGCAGATAACCAAAACCCAACAGGTACTTTTAGTCCCACTAGAAGCTGGAAGACGTACGATTTTTATTTGGTTAGTCAAAGCTGGAAACACTGGAAAATAAACTGGAAAGAAAAAGCATGATGGGACAGGATTTAACTGCTTTCAGGTGTCTCTCTGCGCTAACGGAGCAGCTCAGTAACAGTTCGATTGTTTTATTGCATCGGCAAGTGGAGTAACAAGCTCCAACAATTTGCTACGAATGTGCAAAACTTTTACATTTTAATGCTGAAATAACAGGATAAAAGGAATAATGGGTTTATATTTAACTGCTGTTGTCAAAGTCCTACACATCTAATGTTTGCTTCTAACAAACTAATACTGAAAATGCCGCGATCCAAGATGCAGACTGGACCGATTAGTTCAAACAGTAAATTTATTTCTACATATGTGTGGCCATAAAATGTGTGTAAAACCTAGATTCAGCTCATTGCAAGGGGAAAATACATGATAAATGTTCGGAAAAACCATCGGAAATCTGAAGAAATCCTCAATTAAATACTAAAGCACACCTGCTGTGTCTACTTTAAGTACCTTGAAGGGTTAAAAATCCAGTCAGATTATAAAAATGGCATGGAAGACCTGCAGAGCATAACGTATTATTACATCTCACATTATTATTTCATATTATTTATATCTAAAAATATCCCAGACTGTTCATTTTGTGTCTAAAAACGCTGCATTTTACAGAAAAAACCCAGTTTTCTGGCAGAAACATTTACAGTAGTTCAAGTGAACTAAACGTTAGACAGTAATGGAAATGTCCCGAGAGTCACGTGATGCTGTGTTAAACAGTATCAGAAACATAAGCGGAAAAGTTTAAAGCCTCGATCAAAGACTTTGATCAAATGGAAAAAATGCGGCACAAAAATACAAATGAGAGCTTTTCAAAAAGTATACAAAAATCATCCAAGGCACTTTTTCCACAGCCATACAACTATGCACTAGCAAGAAGTGCAAAATCTTGCCTCTTTGGTTGCATGATGGCTCAAAGGCTGGAAACGGTGTTGGAGGAATAAGCATCCACGCAGTTTAGAGTTTCTTCCTAAAATATAAAAACGAGTCCAAAAAGATCCCCAAAGTCCACTGAAACAAAGAAAAAAATGCTACTTCTGCTGGGTTTTCCCAGGGCTAAACCTGAGAGTAGTCCCGGCTGTTCGTACTGCCTTGCAAGTACATTAAACGTCCCATCAGGAGGAGCAGGAGGCCAACACAGAACACAGCGACGGGCTCCTGGTGGATGTGTGGCAGGAGGTTCAGAGGGATCACATCCCACCGTTGTCTGCCCGCCAACCTCTGAAAGAGAGAGCACACAGACAAGGAAAGGAGTTAAACCGTTAAGAACATGCAAGCTGCATGAACACTGCTGCTTCTGCAAAGCTTTCAGGGATTCAGACTGATGTTTCCTGCTTAGATCTCATAAAGTGTTAAATGCATTCTCCTACTTTGCATCAGTGTTTGCATGGCATGTTGTCATGTCACAAAATGTCCTAACCGTGTTGTAATTTACATCAAATGTTCACATAAACACTCTGAGATTGCTTGATGTTTGAAAATCAAAGGACACACATACTGGAAGTTTACATGTACAGGAAGCAGGTAAGTATAGATGTCAACATCCTGCCACAACTCTCTTTATTCTCTCCATCTCCAGGTGTGATCGCATGTTAAAATGCACACGTGTGTGTGTATGACTTCTCCTTCTCTTCTGGAATTATGTAAAGTCCTATGTTATCTGTTTTTATTCTGCTGTGTCAGCGTTTCATCTGTCTGCTGTAAAATGAGCAACTATATGATAAATAAATGAGACGAGTCATTGTAATGACAGTTGGCTCCATCACGGCATTGCAGCACATATCCTGCATCTGCTGCATTCCTGAACACAGCCATGCTGCGGCTGGCAGCATTTCAGGTGACACACCCATGAGCCGCCACACTCTGTTGAGTTGGGAGCCATGTTTCCTCGTGGAGAACAATGACGATGCCGATTGCATGCCAAACATCACACTGCAATCTATTCCAGTTCTGAAAGAAGGTAGTGATGCCTGGGAAATGCTAAAACCCCATCGCTCTGACAGAAAGCATTTCATTCTCCTTCCACTTAAACACATTTCCAGTTAATCACAATAACTTGTTTATATTTGGGCGGCTCTGATGGTGGGTGGATGGATGGATGGATGGATGGGTGGGTGGATGGATGGATGGATGGATGGATGAATGTATGGATGGATGGATGCATGTATGGATGGATGGATGTATGGATAGATGGCTGAAATTCACTGAAAAGTCTATAGAAATGCTCAAGTCATAGTTTTCAAAAAGTTTCCATCACATTTGGTTTGTACTGGATGAAATGGAAACCAGTGGTGACTAGCTTAGCACAGAAACATTATCACCATTAGTCGGTTTCCCGTGGTGTGTTGTTAAAGGCCGTAAACCAGTGTGCTTCTGGATAAACATCTATGCAACATGCCCGGGATCTCTGAGGGGATCCTGAATGCATCAGCTGTGTCCCTGAAGCAGCACACCTAATTCAAATGAATACATCATTAATAGACTTGTGCAGAACTGGTCTAAGAAGCTGTGGAGATCAACCAGTGCAGGTATAGGAAGCAGCCAATACCTGCAGGACACCATGGCACGGAGAGCCACAGTGAAACACTCATAGTCTCATATTTTATATACTGTAGGTTACCAAACATCAAAAAGCACGAGTTCAGTCTCTGATGCATTCAAAGATTTTTACATCTTGTTAATCTGCCAGACTCTCTAATGCTTTCCTCAGCATTTCCTCTACTACATATCTCCATGTAGTTATAGTAAAAATCACCTGCTGTAATTTTGATTTGTACCCTACAAGCTGCCTCACGCTGTACGCCTCAAATGTCTCCTTGTCATTTTCTATTTCAAGCTCTCTGCAGACACACAGACACACTTGGCTGGCTTTAGTCTGTAACAGGTGTTTTCTTTTTAGCTGCAGTTGACAGATCTGCGCCTTGGCCTCAGTCCCATCGCTCTGGCAGCAGTAAAAAAATCTGCCTGGTTTTATAGAAGAGGATAAAAGTTTCCTGTGGATGAATGACTGGCTGCAAAGACTGTGCGGAAACAAAGGGACTCCTGTTGCAGGAGATGGGCTTTTCCATCACTCTAATTAACAGGAATTTGGCTTAAAGAAAAAAAAACATTTTGCATGATTTCCTTTGAAACACGATTTTAGACTAGAAGTGTTCTGATGAATACATCTCCATAAAGCAAACTGTATGTTTACAAGAACAACAAAGGAATTTACAAGTTCAGGAATATGCTCTCTCCACTGAACAGGTCCTGTTCTGGAAGTCAGCTCTTCTAAAAGAGCCCGGGCAGGTGATCTGCGCAGCCCCGACCAGGACTGCCGCAGAGCGCCCCGAGCGCCCCGAGGCGAGGCTGCGCCCTGAAAAACAGGATCTACACGGACCGGAGTGAGAGAGGGATATCAAAGTTGTGCGGTCTGATTCAAAACGTGAGTCACAAACCACAAGCAGAAATAATGCCAGGAGAGGAAACAGGTGAGAGGAAGATTAATTAACCCTTTAATGGACCAAAGTCTGCTTTTAATTTAGTTTTCCACCGAAACCAAGTAAAGCTAATGAGTCACAGATCACCAAAGCGCTGCCAAGATGCTCAAATAAAGCAGACAGGACCTGGTTTTCGCTACAGATGGGTCCCATGTTGTGAAATGTTGGCCCCTTAATAGTTTCGGGGGGATGCTTTGCTTTGTAGTGAGGTGCAAAAATAACACTGAGATGCACAGATCACCTGTGATGGCAGGTTTCTCATCAGTACTGCACAATGTAACAGGTACGGGTCATGTCCTGAAAACTAGTTCTGGTACTGGATTTCCACAGTTTATTCCACAACATTATAAAACCCGGTTGGACGACCTCTGACTTGCAATACATTAACAAACAGGGCAGAGCACGATTTACAACAAATACAGGAGTTTTTCATCAAAATACTCCAGGAAGTAATAATGTTTCAGACACAGAAAGAACCTTTGGACACTACGCTTGTCCCCTGAGTCTGTCCCCGTTCTGCAAGTCCAAAGCAACTGGTTGGGAACGAAGTCCTCAGAGGAGGAGACAAAGAAACTTGTAATTATCTGACATCAAGTGATTGTTGATGTTGTGTCCTGTGTGAGGATTTTCTTCTCCGTGCACATGTACAAGTTAAAAATCTGAAAAAGATAAAAAGGGAAGGGTCCTTCGTGTTTTAGATACTAAAACCACCTAAAACAAAGACGCGGTTATCGCTCTGCAATATTAAACTCTGCATCTGCTGTGTTTAGGTGTGTGTTCTGTAAACACACACTGATAAATGTGCTGGAAAGAGTCCTAAAAATACCAGATTAGAAGCACTGGAACTACTTTACTGCAAAAACTATGTAATGAAACCATGTTTGAATCAATTGATCATATCAGCATCCTATTTAGTTAAAAAAGCCTGAAAAAATATTTAGTCTGATTGGCTGCATTTATGTCCATACACATACACATCAGTTAAACCAGATATGTGTCAGGCTAACAGGGTTAAAACCGAAGTGCATACATTATTTATGCTAACATGCTTAGAAATGTGAAACAACTACTGGATAGATGCATGTGCATGCGTTACAGGCCATTCAGGATAAACTGAAGCACCTTCAGTGGCACCTTTAAGTCTTATCAGGTGCTTTTAGTGCTACATTTGAATCTGTACCATATAGTTCGCTTCACTTCGGTGAATTGCTAGCTTTAGTTTCTTTAGTTGCTGCACAACAAACAAAGTTGCTAACAGCAAAGCAACAATGCGAGTCTGGAAACAACATTTTTTAGCCTTCCACCCAAATGCAGCCTGTTTTACTGTTAGTTTAAAGGTCTGAATTAAACCCACCGCCACTGAATAAAAGAGAACAATTTGTTTTCAGGAGGCACATCTGGAACCAGGAGGCACATCTGGAAAAGGGCTCCGTTCTGACAGAATACTTTTCCTTCTTTCTGAAGACATTCCTGGAACGATCACCTCGTGATGCTCATAAAAAGTTTTAAACATCGTATCAAAGCCGTTTTCAGCTGCTGTTTCAGCTGGAAAGCAAGCTCTTCCGACTTTCTGCCGTTTATCTCGCGGTACGCTCATTCATCCTTATCTCTCCTTCATTTAAGAGCTGACGTCTCATTTTGACATTGGAGCTGCTGCTTCTTTGTTATGAATAATAAAACTGGGATGGATTTCAACCTGAACGTTTGTGAAAGTGAAAAAAAAAGCAACATTTCGCCTTCGGTGATTTATCTTCTGAGGTTACACCTTAACAAAATAAATCACCGAATGCTTCAAAAGAGGTGCAATTATACTTACCAGTTATGGAAACACTTACAATGCTGTTATTAAAGTCTATTTGCTTCCAGCAGTGTTAACCATATTGCAGAGTTTGTCTCCTGAGTGCGGCTTTAGGAGGTAGATAAGAAGTTTGTGGGTTTTAAAACGAGCTCATTATGCACCTCAGCTCAGGCAAGATGGTGACATCAGCAGATTAGTAAAAACTTAGTTTGCTATAATAGTATGAACAAATGTTACTATTTGATTTATTTTACATTCAAGTACTTAAATGATTGCCTCAGTTAGGACTGAGTGCCTATCAGAAACATGCCTGTGTGTACCCTAATAACTGTTTTAGATGCACAACCTTCTAAACCACTCGAACATGACTCGGATCAACCAACAAGTCACGTACAGAACCACGTGCGGCTCTATGGCCGCACACACCATGCTCACACCATGCTCGTGGAGACAACATGACATTTAGTGGCAACAACTGTGCACAAGACACTGAAAATTGTATTAAACTAGACACAATACAGCTGTGCAAGAAGAGCCAAAGCATCCTCATTGTTCACACCCACCAAATGTGGGGTCACTTAACTTAAGCAATGAGTAACACTGAAGAATCCATCAATGAAAACCTGTCATAGCAGGACATTTAGTGGTTATTAGCCACTGTGTTGATGCATATCTTCACCAAACCTGGTAACACGTGTCTTCTTTGTGCCTCCAATACATTCACACCTGGATTCATTTCATCAATCACCAGCAGCTTTCTGTCAGCAGAAGGGTTATCCTCTCAGCTGCTGTACTTTTTGAGATTTGGAGGATTACAGACTGTGAAAAGCTGATTTTTTTTTTTGCTTATATGGTTCAAAGATGCCCATCAGTCATGCGTTTTCAAGATGGATCCAAAGCCAACAGAAGCAGGAGACTGTTGGGCTTTGTTTCAAGATAAGGATTATATGCAAAGGGGGAACATGATAGGCCACAACATAATTCCTACCAGCACCTCTAAAACTCACAAATCAACATATTTTATCTCGTTTTGTTAATCAAAATGTCACACAAATCATCATTTAAGATTAGAACCATGTAGACAATAGTGCTGCTGCGTAATCTGCATGACTGTGTCATATTTCACAAGCAGGATGAAGGCTTTGATTTCAGCTACAACTGCAAACAGATGTTCCCATCAGCTGACAAACTGCAGAAGAGCTGGATATGAAGCCAAAACTTGCTGCACCAAAATCCGCTTTCTTTCCAAGCCTGTACTTCATCCTCCTGCACACACAGAAACACACAGCTGATCCTCTAATAGTTTCCTCATTTGAACTTTTACCTCACATGACCTGCCTTCATCTGAGAGAAAACCTGCTAACACTACTCCTTTCCCTGCTGTCAATGCAAGCTTTCAGCAAGCGATCCCGCTTGCACGCGCAAAACACACAGAGCCGCTGCTCAGTGCATTTTATGCAGCTGCACAATGTGCGTCCATTTGTGTGAGTGTGATGTCATGGAGGGACAGAGATAAACATGCAAAGATGGTGCCAAGCATCCACAACACACGAGATAAACCAAACAGACGGGTTATCACTCAACCGGAGAATCCACTAAGTTAAGCCTCACCTGGAGGGCAGGTAATTCCATGTGGCATGCTTGCAAATGAGAGGCATTGCTGAGATATGCAGAACGTGGTTGCATGATGCAAAACGTAAAGGTGACTGCTCAGATACCTAGTTTGATATCACATAATTTGCAGGGTTTTTTGTAGGACTTTAGACAAAGACAAACCTCTGACGCAAGGAGGTTTGATTTTCTCGTCCTGCTTTCTTCTCGTCTCACTCTTTTCACAGTGGAAACATTGAGTCAGCCTGTTCCAAAAAGCTCATGTGATTTTATTTGGTTACCACAACTTACTATGCTGCCTCTCAAAAATAGCTCTCAAAACAAGGCTGCACTTACAAGCAAACCCTAAGCACAGACACCACACGAACTGACTCTGGCTTTGTTAAATTACTTTTCTGTCTTTCTCATTCTTCCCATCTTTCTGCTTTTAAGCACCACAGTTAAAACCTCCTCCAGCTCCAAATCTGACAGCATTCTGATGCATATTTAGCATTAAAAACAAACAAAAACAGCTTTTCACAGCTGCATACGTAAGCATGTGGCTAATTACCACTTGTATGCTAACCTGCAAAAACACACGTGCATGCACGTTGAAGGTATGCACGATGTGGCACAAATCTTTACATCAGTTCTGTTTCCACTGCAGCACATTCCACCAAACTCACAGTCATGGACCAGTTTTGACTGTCACATAAATTCTTTAATGAGACCAAAACAATCACAAAAGAAGGAACAAAGACAGTTGCTGATGTGAACAGCAATACCTGGTCTGAATTTCACCTCATAAAAAGCTCCTGTGAAGCCTCTGAAAAACTCATGAAAAGCTACTAAAAAACTCCTGAAATGCTCCTGAGAAACTCCTGAGAAACTCCTGAAAAGCTCCTGAAAAGCTCCTGAGAAGCTCCTGAGAAGCTCCTGAAAAGCTCCTGAGAAGTTCCTGAGAAGCTCCTGAGAAGCTCCTGAAAAGCTCCTGAAAAGCTCCTGAGAAGCTCCTGAAAAGCTCCTGAGAAGTTCCTGAGAAGCTCCTGAGAAGCTCCTGAGAAGCTCCTGAGAAGTTCCTGAGAAGCTCCTGAGAAGTTCCTGAGAAGCTCCTGAGAAGCTCCTGAGAAGCTCCTGAGAAGCTCCTGAGAAGTTCCTGAAAAGCTCCTGAGAAGCTCCTGAGAAGCTCCTGAAAAGCTCCTGAGAAGCTCCTGAGAAGCTCCTGAAAAGCTCCTGAGAAGCTCCTGAAAAGCTCCTGAGAAGCTCCTGAGAAGTTCCTGAGAAGCTCCTGAGAAGTTCCTGAGAAGCTCCTGAGAAGCTCCTGAGAAGCGGTGACTCTTCCAGAAACAGACAGCACTTCAGATCTCCCATATCCTGCCCAGTACAGCTCTAACACATTAATCCACCAACCTGTTGATCTATGAAAGTAGAACTTTATAAAACAAAAGCATCCCTGCTGAGGATTTCCTGCTGAGCTCATCAGTGCTGATTTGCTGGTAAACCTGGAACTCACCTCATTGCTTTTCTTTTCATGAGTCATCTTAATAAAACTCTTATTAAAATCACCCAAAATGATTCAGACTTGTGAGTTAAGCTTGAAAGACGTAACTGTGCAGCAACAAGTCGATGCTGAAGCAGCGTGAATGTGTCCTTGTGTTTTCTTTCCAGGAAATGAAAGCAGAAATCTTTAACAGAGATTAATTATTTTAATCCAAAACAAGCCTTCAGGCAGCAAACCCGCTGCTCGGCTAACATGGACGGTTGAACAGGGGTTAAAAATGTAGCGTTACTCCAACTCTTTGTCTTTCAACACACTCTCAGAACACACACAAACATACAAGCAGCCAGCCAGTGACACCCGACTGGTCCACAATGTTCCTGAGAGTTATTTCTGTCTCCAGGACAAAGGGTTTTACCTCTTACTGAAAGATGGCCGAGTGTGTGTTGCAGTTTGTGTGTGTGTGTGTGTGTGTGTGCTTGGTTAGGATAATTAGACCTTGTGCTTTGCTCCCGGAGAGAGCTTTAACCACAGGTTTGAGACGTAATGAAACTACACTGTCACGGACACTAAGCTGTCACATTCACACACACACACACACACACACACACAAACACACACAAGCATGGACAACACACCGAGTGTTTGGAAACAAACACGCACATAATCATGCACATATTGTGTCAATGTTTAACCAGGAGGGAGATATGGAAAGAGAGAGAGGCTGGATTAAATGAGGGCAAAGGAACGAGACCGGCCGAGAGAGGAAGACTGTTGAAAAACAAATAATTACACAATAAATTAAATATGTCTGTTCTACCGTTTAGCAAATAATCACCACATGCAATTACTGTGAAAGTCTGAAGAAAAAAGGAAACATCTGTAAAATTCTTTCTGTGTATTGCTTTTTAAAAAGTCATTTTAAAGCCCGTACAGCATGAAATGCCATGACTCTTTCTCACCCAGCTGTCTCGTAGCCTCCGGGCAGGGAACCTAAACTCGCTTCTGAAACTGTTGAAGAAGTTGCTGCTAATGACTCAGAGCTTTTCTACGCATCAAACTGAAAGCTCAGTACAATAAAACAACACGTGTGAAGACAAATACACCCAAACGGGGTCTTTTCATCGACCTGCATGAAGCACAATTACTTTGTCTTCACTTGTCTGTTTTATAAGTAAGTAAAATGTATTTATATAGCACCTTTCACAGCCAAAGAAGTTACAAAGTGCTTCACATAAAGGAGTAAAAAATACATCTCTTATGTAAGAAGCTGACCATGCAACCATGTCGGGTCCACACGTTGGTACCGGGTCATGTCGGGTCGAGGGGGTATACGGACATAACAAGTC
>JBAMHV010000017.1:20475290-20488757 GCA_037177535.1 Pseudomugil gertrudae
TGTTTTAAAACCTTGTAACACAGATTGATTGTATGAATGTATGTTTCATGTTTGTATATTGTTTATTGTTTTTATGTCGACCCCAGGAAGATTAGCAACCACTGCGGTGGAAGCTAATGGGGATTTGAATAAAAAAAATAAATAAAAAAAATACTAAGTCAACTAATTCCTCCCATGAGGTATTATGATATAACTGGATAACTAAGTCCTTGCTGGTGTAAGCTGGTGGTCTCTCTAAAAAACTGATATTAAATAAATATTTTTTTCAGTGTAAAGAGTTAAATAAAACTATTAAAGGCAAACAGTTTGAGCCCTTTTGGACTTCTTAGCTGATTTGTTTGTGTTTATAGTCTCTCTTTACGTGTTTTCTTAGCTACTGCAGATGGAAGACGTTACTAATCTCTCTTCGTTATGGTGAAATAAAACGTTCCCCAGCAGCTGGAATACTTGCCTTAGGTCGACTGCGGCCCAACTCTATGGACAAATTCCTAGTAGCCATGTTGAGAGCTGCTTTTGACATCCTGTAACTGTACCACCCACCAAGTCCTGCGTGAGATAAATACAAATCATACTGCATTAAAATAAATTAATTTATGCAGGTTATATCTTTGTGCTCCACATAAGGGTCCAGCAGTGCTGCACCCTGTGTTGGGTCAGTAAACATCTCTGCAACAAACAAACAAAAACACACTACATACCATTATCTCCAATGGATCCCACTTTAGCTGTGATGTTGACAATGATGCCGCTGTGCTGCTTGGTTTTCTCTGCAGGCTGCTGACCAAAACCACCACCACCCTTCTGGAGAAGAGGGGCAAAATATTTTGCCATGACCAGAGGACCCACCGTGTTGGTTTTCAAAGTGGAAATGACACCCTAAAGAGGAAAATGATTTAGGATATGGCTGTGAATCAGGCATGCATCGGCAGTGGTTCATTGTTTTCTGGACCTCAGACGGAACAACTGTGCAACAGAAGAGTGAGCAAAGCAGTGTAAAGTATCTGAATCATCCCCTGTTACACAAACTTCTGTCCTGGAAGGAAAAACAGCAAAGGTACTGAGAGGTCTCTTATAAAAATCAGGCAGTTCCCAGGTGATAAAACGACCCTTACCTAAAATAAGTATACTTGAAGTACATGTTTTTAGGTATACTATGATATAGATAAGTATATCCCCAAGTAAGTGTATCTTTATGTACCAACAAGTATACTAGTAGTTAACTTACAAGTATACTTCTTTGGACTACATTGGCCCACATGTAATGCTTGTTTCTGATAAGTACTTAAAAAAGTAAACTGAAAGTATTCTCTCTTCTTTTTAGTTTAAAATAAGCACAATTAAAAAACACTTGAGTATATTATTTTTGGTAAGTGGACTCATACTTCAGAACAAAGACTGACCCAGTGTTCATTATTCTACCTGAGAGGAAACATCCCTCAGGCTCGTCTCGCCTTTCCCGGAGGGGTGAAGCATCGCCGCGGAGTTGACGATGAGGTCCAGCCGACCGAAGCTGTCTTTTACCCGCTCAGCAGCTCCGCGGATGTCCTCCTCCTGGTTCACGTCCAACTGGAGGACAGTGAGCCTGCCGGGGTGTTGGCCAGCTAGGCCACGCAGCTCCGCCGCCCCGTCCGGGTTTCGGCATGTCGCTATGACGGATGCGAGGCTTTGGTTTTTTAGGATATGTTTACAGAATTCAAGCCCCAGTCCTCTGCTGGCACCTTGAATGAGAGCGACAGGAGCAGCCATTGCTGATGACGCAACGGGAGCAGCCATTGCTGATGACGCAATTCAATGTTTGCTACGTTTACATCCTCATCAATGTTCGTAATGTCGATAATTACAAGGGATAATACAATTTAATCAATTCAGACGTAGAAAAAACGTTACTTTCAGATTTATTATAAACATATAAATATAATTACTACACATTTTAATCAAAATATGATCCAGTGTTATTAAATCATTAATAATAAAACGGGAATGTGGAAGTAACCAAGTGTACCAGAAGGTAACATGTTTCACAACAATGAAAGTACGCCTCTGTCGAAAAAGACCAGTTATTTAACTATGCATGACACTATCATAAAAAAATCTCCAGAAATAAATACATTTAAAAACACATCAATACCCTAAAGTTACAACTTCTTAGAATTATTATATTTTAAAACTGACATCGACTGCTAAACACAAATTCCTCAAACACATAGAGTCCGTTTGTGAAAATCTTCTTTATCAAATAAAAATATGTATTTACTGATACATTTATTTACTGATGAAATTTACACCATCAGGATTTCTTAGGAGAGGATTTTTCGGTCAACGTGAGCGACCACCGGTAAGTGCCACTCCAATCCAACAGGTGGCGGTAGCGGAATCCTAATCGCTAATCTATTCAGAAGGAACACCCGATCATGTCTGTTTTTGCCTAATTATCAGTTTATATTTATGCATTAAACTTAAATAAATACATTTTATTTAAATATACATGCTTTTTAAGTAATGATACGAAAATAACAAGGATATAAACAGTGAAATACGTTGTGTTCCACTGACTGTATCCAAAGAAGAAATCGGTTGCCTAGCGACCAGTGGACGTGTCGCGTCCATGATAGATGCTCTGCTAACAGCTAACAGTTCGTCCGCAAAACGGCGCCTAAATGCCACTAAAACGAAGAGGGCGGTTGCAGATCATGCAAGGAGAAATAGATGAAGTGAAAAGACAGGTTTGTTTAAGAAACACGGCTTCCGGTGCGCATGTTATACTGAAGCGCGACTAAATTTCCGTAATGAAACTACAATGAATGAACTATTGTAGCTATTGTAGCCTCCAAATGAAACGCTTTTCTAAAGGGAGTGCTCCAAAGACTTAAACCTGAACACATTTTATATGAAGTAAACCATTTAAAGACGTGGTGTGACCTAGGATAAGAGACTTTATCAACTACTTAAGCTACAGCCTGACCTGTAAAACTGATTTTATGAAGTTGAGCTTTATTTCCTCTCATGTATTTACTGAATATTGATACATTGTTGGATATACAGTCACTTATTATTGTGTTATGTTTCTGATAAAAGGTTGACAGCCTGGTGAAAGATGTACAGAGTAATGCTGGACCTAACGAAGAGGCATTTCGAAGGTAAATCTTACTGATGGAGTTTGATCTTAACCGACACCAGAACCCTCATCTGGACTTCTCAGCTGGGATATGTAACATTTGTACAGGTTGTCCTTTCCACATCCTACTTCGTAGTGTAATTTCCAAATATCAATTTCTCATCAGATGTCAAGACCTGCTGATCTCTGCAGAAAAGACTCAAAAGTCACTACAAATGCTGACAAAGGTTTGTGCTCAAAGAAACCATGTTGTAATGGGTAAAGCTGTGTAATAATTCAGTCCAACTCTTGCTTTTCAAAGACAGATTGCACAGTAGTGTTGTGATACTAGTCTCAGATGATGGGTCCACATTAATGTGATACTTTATTTTTCCAGGCTGAGGAGCTGGCACCTGTGGGGAACTATGATCAGAGAAAACAGGAAGAGAAGAGACGACTGCAAAACATCCTGGAGTGTCTGAATAAACTCTCTCTACGGCTTTCACCACCGGCACCCAGCACAGAAACAGGGTCGGTACTGTGCGTCGACTGCAAAGAAAACAAATAACAAAACAGATTGTTTTATGTGCATCATCATTTACACTGCACATCATTTTAATATTCAACATCAGCCTGAATTCTCATCCCAAACTAACATTTCCTCCCTATTATTTTGTTTTGATGCACAGCGATACATCAAAAGAAGATAGTAAGGATAATGTTGATGACGATGATGATGAGGAAGACAGCGCTGATGAAAATGAAGATAGTGACAATGACGAGAGCGATGATGAAGATGGAAAGAGAGCTGCACAGCCTCTATCTCTGTCAAACCCTCTAACCTACACAGTCCTCAGTGATTTCAAAGGAGAGCAGGATGGAGATTTATCTGTTCAGGTAAAGTTTCAGAACATGTCAGTCACATGGGTGAAGGTGAGGTTTAGTATTTTATAATGTTGCACAGTAGTTTAGATGAAGCTTGAATTTATTTGAACACAAAAACTTTGTTATTAAGGAGAAATTGCTGCTTCCTGCTTCTCTATTAATGTCATTATCATGTTACCCTGCACATTTTTTAGGTTTATTTATTTATATATTTACTTTGTGTAATACTTATTTAAAACAAAAGATGGCGCTGTTGCCATCCAAATCTATTGGTCAGAGTCCGGCAGCAAAAACAGGCCTGAAAGGAGGGACACATGTAACTGGTGCTTCTCATTTCCATAGTTGCAACTTAAAAGCCTTTTTCCACGTGTCTGCCAAGCATCATCATGTTTCCTCATATAATTAAATGCAGCCTTTAAGCTTTAAATATATCTTAAATGAGATAAGTACTGATTTGTATGTTTGTTATTTTTCTCGGTACCCGTCAGAGTAAATCAGATCTCTGTGTGGTTGTAATTTATCCTGTTTGGTTTGTTTCTGTTTCAGAGAGGGGACGTGCTGACGATAATCAGTAAGACAGAAGATGGATGGTGGCACGCTCGGGACACAAAAGGCAACGTAGGAGTGGTTCCAAAAACTTTCCTGAAGGTACAAAAGCTGCATAACTTTTACTACCAATTTTTATCTATGAAGGATTTTTTCAAATCAAACACGACTTTGCAAATTTAAACAAAATCTGCTAAATTTTCTCTACAAACTACATTACCATTTTAGTTCTTTGACTCTCTTTATTCTGTTAGTTTTGCACTGGTGTTGATGATAACGATGACGACGATGATGATGATGATGATGATGATGATGATGATGAAGAGGAGGAGTCAGAAGAGGAAGAAGATGAGGAGCTCACGACTGAAGGAAACAAACAGAGGTCCTTTTTTTGTATACTCACATCGTGAAGCTTCATTTTCTCTGATCTAAAAACAATATAAACAATTTGTTTATGATTTTTTTATAGCGTTGCTTCCAATTGGTCGACTGTAAGAAAGGCTCTCACTGAGGTAGAGCTCTGCATACTCACCTTTAAATCATCTGATGCTGCTGAAGACGAGGTTTTTATTGCAGATTTATGATATTCGGCGTGTTTGTGTGTGCGGCAGATTGATGCAACAGATGTGCTGTCGGCCATGGGAGCTATACCTTCAGGATTCAGACCATCAACTCTCAATAAACTGCTGGAGGAGGAAGGTCATTAAGCTGTGTGTGTGTGTGTGTGTGTATGAACACTTTGAGGTTGATGCAGTTGTGCTGCAGTTAGATGCTCTGACTGGTGGTGATTGTGGTTTATTAACGACCTGAATGCTGATGGAAATCACATCTTTTTGCAAACACAACACAGAGGACGGTATTTTTATAATATATTCTGTTCATCCCAGGAGTGTTTGGATTGCATGCATACTACTTGTGGAGGAAGGTTTCATTTTGAGCTTTTACAGCTGACAAATAATACTCTCAGTGTCGGTTGATTGGGTTATTTGGTTAAAATGTAGAATTAGAAAACAAATCTGCAACATTTGTGTTTTTAATAGGTATAAAATACAGAGGAAGTCACTACATTCAGCCTGAGCTCAGCCAATCACAGCTCTCCTTTAAAGATCTCTTCCTGGACCCAGACACTGGCAGGGTGAGTGTGTCCTTCCTCTCTAGACTGGAGATGTTTGGGTGGGTTTTGTTAACACGTGGGTCTCCTGTCATGCAGGTTCGCCGTCGCCAGGTCAGAACTTGTACTTGTTTCACTTTGTGGAACTGCAGGATGATTCCCACTCCTGGTGTTGGAGTTCAGGTCCTCAGCAGACACGTCCGCCTCTGTGCCTTCGATGGAGTTCAGGTTTGATATATATGTATATGTACTGTGCTTTTCCCCTTCTTTCAGGTAAATCTACTTTGTTTTCATCATCTGAGCTGCATTTTTGTTGCAGGTGTTGAGTAACATCCACACAGTGAGGGCATCCTACAACTCCAAAAGCCCAAAGACCTGGAACTTCTCTCCAAGGGTATGAAGGCACTGCACTTTGCATACAACATCCTGAACTCCAGGTTATAAACACTCACTTCATTCAGACTTTCCTTTCACCCAACTGCGATGCTATAAATGTGTGTTTTGTCCAGATGACCGGTATGCTGCCTACGCTGCTGGATGGCGACTGTTTCCTGCGCTGCAACTCTTCGTCTCCTAACCTCGGACTCCTCTTTGAACTTGGGGTCACTTTTATACGAAATGTAAGGACGCATACTGTACAAGTGAATTTGAAGAAATGCAGATAAAAGCCTCCTTTGTAGAATATGATAATTAGAAGTAAGCTAAGGAGTTGTTTGGTTGGCGCATATGCTGATACTGTGTGTGTTTTAGTCTACAGGTGAGAGAGGAGACCTGAGTTGTGGCTGGGCCTTCCTCAAACTGACCGATGATGCTGGAAACCCACTCCCAAACAGGTGCAAACACAAAAATGCAAATAGAAGCACAACATAGCCAAGCTGGATCAACTATGAGTACAATGTGTGGTTTACATCAATAAATTATGATTTAGTTATATAAAATCTCATCTTATGCAATGTCAACAGAACCTATGAGCTGCTAGTAAATGGAGGCACTCCCTATGAGAAGGATGTTACAGTGGAGGCATCACTTACCAGAGGATGTAAGAAGAGACTACACACACATGAAGGAATGAGCAAACTTATTTTTAATCTCATTTTAGGAGAAAAAGGTACTAAAAAACTAGACTCATGAGGTAAGGGTGTTTGTTCTGTTGCAGCTCCAGGAGGTGTTTTTCAGCAGATGTTTCTGACCAAGCGGCAGCCCACACTGACCATAAAGCTGAAATCAACAAACAGTTGGACCAGAACACAGCTCAGGTAGGAGGATGAGGAAGGAAAGCTAACTTCAGAGCTGGAACACATGCAGTGGATGATGTGATCTGGTTCATGTATTCACACACATTCCTGTATGTGCTAACGCACGTGTTCACACTGCACTTTGACATATAACCAGTTCACTCTTTTACGCACAACACAGCAGCAAGGTTTGTTTTTCAGGTAAACTATTGAGTTTTATTTTGGAGGAGCATTAAAAAAAGAAGGCCCAGACGTCTTATGGAAATGTAAATCTTTAATATGTTAATAAAGTGATGCTCAGTGTCTGGTCACTTCACCAGAAACGTCTGATTAGTCGTAGTTTCCATTTTAAAAGAAGCTGCTTCACATCCAACATGGTCATTGTCTTCTTACTTTAAATAAGCAACATTTTTCCTGTCGACTGAACGACCCGCTGCTGGCGATGCAAGTTGCACCTCGTCTTATCCCACAGTTTGCATCAAATTGCCGATTTCTAATGCACATCATCGTCTTTGATAGATTATGTAGATGGTTGTGTCCCTTTAACTGTGCGTTTAGTCCTCAGAGCTCAGACGCAGCCGTCATTATAGCACTGTTTGAGTGTTTTAATAATAAAGGTTTTTTTTTCAATTCAACTTTATTTATACAACCCAGTATCACAACAAAGTCGTCTCAAAGGGCTTCACACACACAGTTAATCACACAACAACAGACATAACACACAATAAACACAGTAATACTACACTAACTAAGCAGACCCAGGACATCCTGTCCTCAGACCCTCCTTCTCGGTAAAACTCCTAAAAAACCCAGAAGAAGAAACCTATTGGAGCCACATTGAAGGAGAGATCCTCTCCCAGGACGGACAGGCAGATGTACCTAGGACTGTTATCAATTATCATCTACATTCTAAATAACAGTTCAGGTTTGTAGCCTGCAGCAGGTGGTCTTCATCCATAGAGGGTAGTGGTGGTGGGTAGGGGATCAGTGAGTGTCCATCGGTCAGGACAGGAGCACAGACTGGATCAGCTGAGGTCCAAACGGGACATCCATCAGAACCAGTCCTCACTCGCCCATGAGGGGAGTGGGAGAGAGGGACAATGAACCAATCAGAGCTTTAGAATATGAAATGAATTTTTGCATGGTCATTAGAGCATGTCAGACATTTTTAGATGAGTTATTGTCCTCTTCAGTCTTCTTCCAGACACGCTTCTGTTCAGTCTGAGCTGTGTCCGCCTGCTCGCTCTGCACCAGCAGCTGCTGGCCGACACGCTGCTGATGGAGAGGCCTACAATGCAGAATGCAGGTAACATGCAAGCTACACTCACGCTGCATACACAAACTGCTCCTGTCCACAGTCTTTATTAGAAAACATGGATTTCTGTGTCTGTTTCAGATCCAATATGCAGTCCCATACTTTCAACCTTTCCTGTGCTGTTGGACCAGACAGACCTTCTGGATGCTCTGAGGGTACAAAGAGAGCCGTGTGCTCTCGCCTGCACCGTCATGTAGCGGTTATATGTCTGTACTTTATTCCCGGGTCAGCGTGTGCTGAGTTGTAGTCGTCCTCCTGTATGTTAGGCGACAGTTAGAAGCTAGTGAGGCTTTAAGTGACAGGATTTTCTGACTAATTTAAAATGAATTGGATTTCTTTCAGAGTGCCTGGCTGGAGGCTGAGAGCAACATGAGCAGAGCGCAGAAGGTTTGTGTGTCTGTGCTTGTGTTACTTATGCTGTGGGGACATGTAATGTGTATTATATAAACTCTAAGGTCAGGGATGTGTTTTGACATGTGTAGCTGTTAAGTCTCCGGGACCTGAGTGGAAGTCAGTGGCAGCGGATGCAATGGAAACAGAACAGTGTGTAGTAGCAACAGATGCCTGCAGAGGATGCTGTCAGGAGGAGTCTCTGTGTGATAAGTTCCTTTGTGTGTTTGCAGAAAGACTTTCTGTATCTGAAGCAGGAGTTTGTTAAAGTCTACATGTCGTCCGCGTACTACCTCCTCTACTCACCTTCGCTGCCTTGTTATCGCTGGGCGGACCCGCTCTCAGAGGAGCAGCGGGCCAGAATCATCTTCAGCTCCCTGGATGCTCTTAAAACCCAGCAGCACACCAGCAGCCAGTCAGCAGGTCCTGCTGTGTTTTTTGACTCCACACATCAACATCTGGCTTTTGATGTCACAGAAATGACCTTTGACCTCCTCCGTGTGGCGAGGTGATGATAAGACCTCCTCTTTGAGCAACGGTGCCATTTGATTGGAGAACACCTTAATAAAGCTGACTTTTAATGCAAAGAATAATTATTTTTGTAATTTTTTTAAAAAAGTCCTTCTTTATTGTCATTAATACGTTCTGATGCACTTTGTTTATTATATCATTACATAAACCTTCATAAAATAAAGACCCAAATAATTTAATAATAAAGTAACATAATAAAGAAAAAACTCATCTCCAATAATAACACAGTCACATGTCATTAAATCATTAATGGCAGCCACACATTACAAGTCACACTCAGGAGATGTTTTATGTTTTATGGAAAATAAAAGCTTTTATTCATGTAGAAACATAAAGATTTTTCTCCTTTAAGACCCAAACAGATCACACAGTATCACACGTGTCCTCCTTTCCTGATGAGACAAATGATTTTTTAATGATTTATATAAAAGTTTTTTATTTATACAACATTATTGTTTCTCTACCTGTCCTTATTATGCCATGTTTACATTTTGATTTCGTAATAAACATTCATTTATAAAATGTTAAATGTGTTTTGTTGAGCTGATTTAGTGTCACTCCACCCGTTAGTTCAACATGAGTGTGTGTGTGTGTGTGTGTAGTGTGTGTGTGTAGTGTGTGTGTGGGTGTGTGTAGTGTGTGTGTAGTGTAGTGTAATTGGCTGGCTGCAGGGTGTTTTTTTTTAGCCTGGTATAAAAGCAGAAGCAGTGGAAGGTTGGGTGAGTTTAGGTGCCGCCGACTGTGGTTTTACAACATTTATCTCTAATAGCGTTTAATGTTTGATATATGTTTCATATTTTATTTACTGTAGGTTTTTGCTTTTATGTAAAGAATAAAAGAAAAGTTGCTTTAAACTCTTCCCACCTAACACTTTTTGGCACATAAAGGAATAAAATTAAAAATGTTAATATAAAGTGAAGGTGCTGTCGGGCTGATTTAGTCACAGAAGAGTCTGAAAAAATCCTGTTTTCAGTCAAATGGGATCTGTCTTCCCCCCTTAAAAGATTATCATAGTCACACGTTAAGTAGGAATAATAGTATTTATTCTTATCTCCTCTTTTTTTAAGAAAAACAAACTTATATAAACAAACTTTTAAGTAGTTTCAAGTATAACTGCAGGTCTCCAGCCTAAAGCCTGAGGTGGTTTCATGTGTGTGTGTGTGTGTGTGTGTGTTTGGGTGTGTGTGTATTCCCCATCAACACACACACATTGAGTCTCAGGTGGTTCAGTGTTTACAGATGAATCATATTCCACATCCGGTATTTCCACATTCCTGCACTGTTGCCATGGTGACCACATGCTGGCCATTACAACTGTGTTTACGCTTGTAATGCTCTGACTATGCTGTGCAAGTCCAATGTTCCTCATGAGGAGGCTAAATAAATAAACAAATATAAAAAATAAATAAACACAGTAGATAAAAGGTGTAAATGCATATCATTGATAAAGTGCACAAGTACAACTGACCCAAACAAAAAAAAAACAACAATATTTTCATTTAGTAACTCCAGTCTAACCACCTCCAAGAAAATGAAGTGATTTCCAGTTAACAGCAGTTGTGCAGGAACATCACCATCACTTGACCATCTTAAGCTGCAGCTTATGAGGCAACAAAACAATGAAAAAATAAGGAAAAGGCTGGAAAAACATCTATTTAATGTACCTTATAACGGCAGAGGCCTCACGAAGGAGACCAAATGAGCTAATAGACACAAAGAACCACAAAGAATAGATTAAAAAAAACATTTATAGAGCCGGAGGATGATAATAAAAGTTGTAATCACTGACGGAAGCTCATCATAACACAGAAATCCCACCATGAACTCACCCAAACCTGGTCCTCAAGTACCCCTGCCCTGCATGTCGTAACCCTACTTTAACACACCTGCATGGAAGAAATCCATGCTTTAACAGGCTGCAAAGGACTTGATGAGAAAGTTCATTAATTTGAATCATGCGTAACCAAAACCCCAAAAACAGAAGTTAAACGAGGCTTAAAGAAAAAGACAAACATAACTTTACTACAGCAACAACACTGAAAACCAAAGTAACTTAGTAGAAAACAGAAAAGCTATTTAAAAACATTTTTCTAATGACTTCTGCTTTAAAATGATTTCAACTAATCATTTAAAAAGCAGGTTTCAACACTTTTCACCTCTTATGCTCACTTAGGTTCATTTTTTTAGTTCACTATTTTAATCAGCTTTAAACATTCGTTTGAGATTTCATCACTTCAGATATTTATTTTCACCATCATTTCAGCTTTAAAACATCATTACAGGTCAACCATTTCAACATCACACCGCTGTTCTCCAAAAATAGCGCAAACAGTTCGATTACCTTTCAGGTTTTCAGGTTGATGGGGCTCGTCACACAAAGGCCGGATGGCCAGGGAGAAATAAAGTACTGTGCTAGTACTGTAGCCCAGTTAGCAGAATTACGATGAAACTGGGTGGTTTTTAACTTCACACACTAAATGATTGATTAAGGTCATAAAGGAAAACTCCTCTTGTCATCTTTCCTCTTGTAGACTGCTTACCGGTGGTCTCAGCTCTTACAAGGACCAGCATGACAATGCTTTCAGCAGCCTTTTCTACAGCTACCCCTGTATTCACCTGTGAATACAAACAAAGAAAAAGCTGAGGGAAGGGGTGATTAATCATCCTCAGGCAAAGCAGGAAGACTGATGAGCCTCGCCAAAGGATATCTAACTTTGACGGATCTGATCCGAGCGCCTGGTCCAGGTAAAGTTTGAGACAATCATAGTCACGTCTCCTGCTTGGAGATCAGCAGGATCGGGGTTGGGATCATGTCAGGTTGTATCTGAAGGCTCAGTTAGGATTTGGCCATGCCTCCATCTTCTTTGCTTGAGAGTGTCTGGCTCTTCAAAGACGATTTGCAGCAGCGAGGCGTCCCACCGTCCTACGAGGGGACAGTTGGGGGTAACAGGGTCAGCATCCACTACTTCTGATGAGGCGTAGCCCAGGAATAAACCACTTTCTGTACTGTTCTTTGAGGTTCAGGTGAAGCTCTTGAAATACCTCGTGCGGCTTGTCTAAGCCTCCTCAGAGGCGTGCTTTCCCATTTCATAGAAGGCATACTGGGAATCAAGTCAATGAGGATTGCTCTTGTTGGACAATTAAACAATATTCTCCATCTTTTCTCAAATCTTGACGGTGCATGGCCCAAAACAATCCACACCTGGGACATAGAAATCTGGTTTGAAGAGGTACAGTCAGCCTGGAGGAAGGTCTGCCTTCCAGGGTGGATGGGGTGATCTTTCCACTTCCTGCACAGGATCTTTGATGACAGTGTACCGCTTCACATCCACATAACACCCAGTATCTCCTGATCTCAGCAAACACCCTTTCTGGTCCTGGATGCTGGAGCTTATTATAGTAGTCCTGAATGAGGTTTTGGGTCAGAGCATGTCTGGGGTTGAGAACTGGGTACACCGCGGTTGGCCAACCTTTAACTGGGAGACTTCCTCTGGGAATGACTCTTTGGTATACTTGTAGGGCTCAGAGTTCTGCAGCGGCATATGAATCAGCAGTGAGAGGGTGATCATGGTCAGAAACCCTTAAAGTTTATACACAGTGGCCTCTAGAAAACTGTTCCATGTCTGGATCCACAAATCTCCTGTTTTTGCATCTCAATGTCCTCCAAGTTCACCTTGTCAAAGCTCCGACTAACTGGTGGTGATCTTATGGTTGGATGCTCCGACAGTGTTGGCTCTATATTCTAAATGTACTCTGTGGTCCACTCAGGGTGTAATCTGATTAGCAGGAAGGCACTGACGGTTATCATTTGGGTCTTGGTTCTATCTGGGCTCTGTAACCAGCTATTTTCAGACTTAATGATAAATAGTGAGTTGTGAGTCTGGTTAGAAGTTCATCGAACAAGTTGATGGTTCTTCAACCCAGTTTATGAAACAGTTTATCCTTTATGTAAACTTGATCAAACTGGATGGTTACGTCATGCAAAAACATCCAAATGAGATGACAAACAAACTGTAAATGAGACATTAAAACACATAAATAAACTCAGTAGGATGTCTCGTTTCTTTCTCTGGCAGACCGCCGGTGGCCTTGGCTCCGCCCCTTAAAGAGGCCAAAATGGCTGTCTTTTAGGCAGCCTTTCTACAGCCAGGTTGAGCTATATCAGCAACTGTGCGAGAAGTCACTGTAATATTCTGTGTGTCCCTGGTATTTAATAAACACACGTAAACCTTCTTCAGTCGCGTCTTTTCATGCGCTTCTTTATTTCCCCACTGCTACAGTCTGTCTGTTCACGCATGCGCACCACACCGGTGACCATTCATGCCACATTCAGGAACATACGAAATCGCAGTATTACAAC
>JBAMHV010000017.1:20606799-20636675 GCA_037177535.1 Pseudomugil gertrudae
GTGTGTGTGTGTGTGTGTGTGTGTGTGTGCGTGTGTGTGTGTGTGTGTGCGTGTGTGTGTGTGTGTGTGTGTGTGTGAGATGTGAGTGACTCAGCACTGTTATGCAGATATTCCCTTTGGTAAGATTATTCCCCTCAGTCTCATACTCTAGTCAACTTATGTGTGCATGTATGAAAATGTGTGATATCCTTCACGCTCACATGATATAAATAACCATTATTTAGCTTTAAATAAATATTGATATACTGAGTTGAAAACTAATATGTATCCCGTCTCACCTTTTTATCCAGCTGATGCTCGATGTAAATGTCAACTTTTTATTCCAAATCTGCCCCAAACTTCCAAATTATGTTTTCTATTTCCAAATGCGTTGCCAGGAAGTGATGAAGAAGATACATTAAATGATGAGGTGGGAACTCTTGACGTAGATCCACAGGTGTTTTCCTGTGGACACAGTGGATGATCATCAGACTAGTGAAGAGTTTGATTTCAAGCTTGATACAAATCTACAGAGTCTGAATATTGTCGGGTATTTTGCAGCAGGGGGGCTGCATGCTGGTTTAGCTTCACAGCAGGTTGCTGGTTTGAATCTCAGCTCGGGTAGTTTCCCTCTCTGTGTGCATGTTCTCCCCGTGTTAGCATCCGGGTACTTCCTCTCACCATCCAAACATTTCCATTTTCATTTTTGTTTGTATTCTGTCTAATGAGAAGTAGATAAGTGCCATTGTGTGCATGCTTGTATTGTCACCGTGTCGCTGTGTAGGTGTCACATCACTACAGTTTACTGTCGTCTCATTGTTGGTGCTGTCATGTTTTTTTTGCCAGTGTTTTTCTGTTTGTTTGCTTTTATTTTTTGTCATTTCGTCTAAAAAAATTGGTGTATTTTTGTGATTTTGTTTTCTAGAACTGGGTCTTGGTATAACGTCGATTCTATTAAACTTTAGGAGTGACCTTTATTTATTTTTTTTACCAGTGAGAGACATGATGTTATGTTGCATGATGTTATACAATACAATATGGTTAAATATTATACAATAGTATTAATTAAAACATAATGCTAGTTTGTTAAATATATTGATGTTTGTTTTACAGTTGAAACCAAAATTAAAGTAATAGTGTAGCTATGTTTTTTTTATAAATATTTTATCTTTAATAATATTATCAAATGCTACAAGTATTTTTTATCACCACTTAATCTAATAGTTTATATGAAATGAATGTGGGACTATAACAGGATGGAAATGATAGTCTGGGTGTAAATGAACGTCTCAGTGCAGGTCTGAACTCTCTGAATGCATCTTACTGTTTTTTAGTATTTTCTCAGAGACCAAAAATAAAAACAGAATAGATGTAACAGTTCAAAGGAAATCAAACTTTATTTCTACAGCACTTTTCATACATTGGCAACACAAAGTGCTTTACCTGATTAAAACTGATTCAATTACAAAACCATCACACACCAAGGTATTGATTCAAAAACATAATAATGTCCTTCACACAAATATAACCACACACACACACACACACACACCCATCCTTAGTTACTGTCTCTTAACCTAACTGTAGATATGAATTGTAGATAGATTTAATCATCTGGCTTGACACCACTGTGAGGAAACGACATCATGTGATCCTATAAACACCGGGAACCAGCCCACCAACTGCCATACCGGGCATAACCTCAGGCAAGCCAGGGTCCACGCAACAGCGACGGGGCTGCAGTGCATCACCCGCAGCCACCCACGGTAACAATCCATGCTGACCATGCAGGCGCAGCTTTGATGATGAGGAGCCCCATTAGGAAGACACCAGAGTTAAGAAGTGTTCGCATAATATAATAGTTTATATAAAAACAATAAGAACTGAAGATGAAGATAAAATAATGCAATGAAATTGGATACAAAACAAGAATTAATAAAAAAAATTCAGTTGAATGAAAATGAATGAAAAATACTTTATTGATCTCAGAGGGAAATTTAAATTGTAGTCGTTTTATAACATCACACCAGTTGGAAGAGACGGTTTAAATCTCCATTGTTTTTCTCTCTGCTTCACTCCTGTCCTGCATCTTCATCTCTTTCATTTTGAAAGTGTTATTTCACTGAATTTTAAATTTGGAGCATTATCAGTAAATCCTGGTGGTAAACAAGTCTCGTTGCCATGGAGACTCTAATAACATGTCTTGAAATAGCAGAAAAAAGATACGCAGAGAGACTCCCGTGTAGCGTGGTTTTCAAACTAAAGCAAACAGACCAAAATAAAACCAACAAAACACAGAAGCAGCACCACTAATAAAACAGAAATTCCAAATGGTAAACCTAAGTCCGGTCTCCACACAAAATAAACCACAGAAAACTTTCCACGGATAAATAAGAAGGTCCAGGACCATCCATCCATCCATTTTCTACCGCTTAATCCCAGAGCGGGGTCGCGGGGGGGCTGGAGCCAATCTCAGCTGTCAGGTCCAGGACCAATAAGACATTTATAACTAACTAAAAATCAGTCCTGAAATGCAGTGTAATGTGTTCCCGCCCTCATCAGAACTCATGCTGCCGAGTTCTGACGTTTTTGAAGGCTTGAAATAAACTTTTCAGGAAAATGTGGGAAACAAAACTCAAATTATCTTTAGATCTCAATCCACCAGAACACTTTCGGGATGTGGTGGACAAACCTGCAGCAACTGTGTGATGCTATTGTTTCAATCTGGACCAAACTGGTGTTTACACGCCACCACCACAGAAAGCATATGGGGGTCCAGCCATGTGAAGCAAGCTGGGCCTAGAAAAAAGGTCATTTAACCAAATGCTTTTTAAACTTCCACTACTATCAGCTACCCTTTATGGACATTCCTCTTTCCACACATTCTGCATAAACATCTAAGAGACTTGTTTATTGGAAGCCAAGTGGAGCTGCAGATGGGTTTATTATCAACCCTGAAATAAAAACTTCATCCCTGGAAGTCAAATATGATCAGCAGGAAATGAGACCTGTCCTTGCCAAACCAAAGATGCACACACACACACCATCCCCAAAAATCAGGAATGAATTAAGACAATAAATCTGATGCACTGCAAACCCAGCTGTGATGCAGCTGATCTGCAATAACATGTGGATACTCCTATAACTAAGTTTCCTCCAGTACGAGCAGCTTTCTAATGATTACTTCTGTGTTTCTGTGCATGTGTGTGCTCTCTTTGTAGCTGCATCGCCCTCTTTAGCAAAAGGTCTTTCCCGTATTTTACACTGTCACATCCAAATTGTACTAAAATGTAAATGATCCTTTATCCAAACAGCAGCATTATCATAATCACGGTGACAGTCTAATAAAATGAATCCCTGCAGGGAAGCTGCGCGCCTCTCAGTCTGCTCTCTCAGGACTTTACACCAAACTTACCCCAGTCTGAAGATTTCCCCTGAAACAAGAAGAAGATGTTTGATTGTTTGCATTACCGCCTCACAGCTGGCTTCACTGCTTAACCCCAACACATCGCTCCATAAACACAGTTCACACAACCACTCAGTTTTCTGGGAAACATGGCACGAGAGGATTAATTAGTAAAGACTGTGCGTCCTCATACAGCAGCTGCATCAGCGCTAAATGGTTCCAGCTAGATGGCCACCATATTGTTCATGTCATATTTACATGTTGTGCTGAGTTTCTGCAGTATCAGCAGCGTGGCGTGATTGGCAGGTGAGAGAACAGCTATGCTTGAGGAGGCATCCTGTGCTGTAGAGTTAGTTATAAGTTAGCAGGATAAAACTTTATCCTTCCTGTGTGAGTCATAAAGCCTACGTTCCTGTTCCTTACAAACCTCATGTGTCAGATTCACAGAGCTTTTCACCATCACCCCGCTGAGCCTTTGGCCAATCAGTGGATGAACAGTCTGCACCGACAGGCAGGATCAGTGGGATCTTGGCTTGTCATCTTTCAGGCACATCAACTAATGGCTCCCTGAAGCCCGAGAGGGTTGTTTGAGACTTCTTGGACCATTGTCAGCAACCCTGTCTGACAATCCTCTGTTTGGTGGACGAGGCTTTCATAACATCTGGAACCAACCTATTTCCAGCTACTCTCTTCTTCTGCTCTGTTTTTACGGCTCCTGACATGTTTGTCCCACACTCCTCCAGCTATTAAATAGTTTACAGCCACCGGTTGTTATTCTTCACAAACCATGTCAGTTTTAAGAGGCTCACGCTGACCATCCTCTCTGTAACATGAGCTTTCTGGTTCTGTTTTTCTCTAATAAAACAACAAAGTCTCCATGACTTTGGCGTAGTACCCACTCTTCAGCTGCTTGCATATCATGGTTGAGCTCCAGTACATCACCAATAAGCAGCATGTTGGCTACTGATGCAGAAATACCTGCTGGATTAAAACTGACTCTGTCTTAGAGATAATTAAGACAAATAACTAAACACAGCAAATATCACATGTTAAATTAGCCTAAATTAGCTCAGATGTTCAAATATAACATAAAATTCTTTAGAAGATGCTGCTTCCATGTCATCTCCACATTTTCTCACCTGGTCTGTTCAGGTTTCAGCTTGAAACCCTCCAGGATCAAACCACTCATTGGAAGTTCACCTTGTTTCCCTGATTGATGCTTCTGCTTCAGCAATCACCCAAACAGCTGCTCTCACACTTTTTACAGCTCTTTTCTCACCTGGGGATGTCAGCCTTGTCAAATTTCTCAAACAAAACTAATGTGAGCTTCATGTGCTTCTCTATGCAGGCTAATCTTCATCACTCCTCACTAATCTCTTTTCTTCATGACCACCCTCAGAGTTGCTCTTCTCATTCTGAGTGCATGCCTTTCAGGAACTTCCCGCTGTCACGGCTAATGCAAATCTAAGCTTCCTCACACTCTCTCTCCTGCCATGACCTGGAAATCTGCCCTTCATCTTGCATTGTGAAGATGTGGGACCACTAGAGGAGCTTACTGAAGGTGTATCCTTCCTCCCATCCTTCCCAGGAGGAGCTAAGATGGCAGTGAGGGAAGCACTATGAAACACTTCTGCACCTGTTTCTGCTCACTGCCACTTCATGATGCAGCATTAGAGAGTTTGTAATGTTTACGTTGAACTCTATCTTCACCAAGTTAGATTAAACAGTATTCATTTATTGATATACAGCCTACTATCACAGATTGTGTCCCACGTATTGGTGCTAATGTTAGCCGCTAACAAAAGTGATTTTCTTCCCCATTGAAAGAGCTTTGGGTTAATATGTGTCTGAACTGTGCATTGGCTCTTCTCTATGCCCAATAAGCTGCCTTTTATTTTGACATGTTTAAACTGTGGATTCTGCTTGTGTGATTGTTAAAGATAAAGTTGCATGCACACATGTATTAGAACATTTTTCAGTGTTGCAGATCATGACCTTTACAAGTATGTATCTAAAAAGGGCAACACTGGTGTCAGAGGAATTAAGTATGGTATACAGATGAACTGCTGTTTGTTTAGAAGATAAAAATAATTACAAGCATCTGATGCATGATTGTGAATCAGTGCAAGTGGTGTCCAAAATGTGTGTACCGCTGTTTCCATCCATCCTCATGTGAGACTGCTGTGCAGCAAACACCTTGTGGTGAATGAGGGAGTGAACAAGTAGACATGAACACAGCCAGAGTTAGCCTTCTTACTTCCAGGTCACATGACTCAAACACCTGCCAACCCAGCTGTTCCTCATTCTCAATTAACTCCAGAGACAGTCCAATTTTCAGACCAGTTTTACTAGACTGGCCGTGTTGCTTTGCTGCTCGACCAGTTCTGCTTGGATGTTTTTGGACTTCCTTTGCTGAGTGGAAAGCCCAGAACCCCCCCCCCCCCCCCCCCTCTTAATCTATCCCACCATCAGTGTTCAGGAAGCCGTTTGTTATGAGGTGAGTGTTTCAGTCTATGTATTTAGTACCACAGAGGGAAAAAACACCAAGTGACTAATTGATGCAACCACAATAAAACTCCTCATTAGTTAGTGTTGGTCCATTGATGCCACTGGGAACCTTCTTTTTCTTTAATCAGATGCTGTTTATCTATCTAAACCTCTATCTTAGATTTTCTGTGACCTAATGCTGCAATAAGGAATCTACCACATGGTTTTAACTGAGAAAATGTTTGAATGTCCTCTTAATGCAGCAGTAAGGGAACTTTTGGTTTTGCTAATGCTATCCTGACTCTTTAGACCCCTCCAGTTGTTACTCCACAACTTTCCTTGTTACTCTTGAGCAATTAAGCTTTGACTACAAGATCATTTAGAGCCAACTAAGCCCTGCTAGTAGGGTGAAATAAGGGCTTGATGTCTGCATGTTCAGGTTGTTTTGTTGCATCAGTTCATGCTGTGGTAAATGACAGAGAGAATTTAACCATGTGTGCTGAGCTGAATTTAAGCAAAGCAGAACCACGGATGTATGTCAGGTGACCACAAGAGGAGCAGGTTAAATTTAGCTTTGGTGCTTTTTTTATTTATTTTTTTTTATTCACTTGATCTTTTAAATGAACAGTTATACTTCTGTCCAGAATTGTCTCCGAGTTACTTATTGTGCCGTTACACTGAGTGGGATTCATGAAATAAGACAGGAAGGAGAGTCTAAAGGTCTGAAAATAATTTTCACTTTTCCTTTTTGTTTTAAAGCAACTCAAACTTTTTGCAATCTGTTCTGTTTTTTAAGCAAAATCCAGTTAAATGGTGGTGTCTTGTCTTCCTTTTCCTCACTTTCTCTTGTATTTATTTATCTTTTTAACTGAATGAGCCATGACATGTGTTCAAACTGGCTGAACAAGATAGTGAGAAGCAAGACCCAGTTTCACATGATGCTCTGGGCTAAAAATACTGTTGTCAGCCTCAGAATGATGCAACAATGGTTTCAGGAGTGTGTCATTAAGGCAGTGTTGCTTTGAAACATTTTAGTAAAATACTTTGTTTTAATGCAGGCTGTTGTTTTTAATGTATACATTAAAAACAACAGCATCTTCAGATTAACATCAGTTAAACATCCCCCTTTTAAGGTTAAGCTTTCCAAACATAGCAAACAGTTTCCGAAAGCTCCAACTTCCCACAAATAAGACAAAAAAATCCAAGAAAAATAAACTAAACAAAGGTTTTTGGTTATCTGGACTAAACCTGAAACTGGCCATTTGTTTTGGGTATTAAAATTAGGAGCCATATACCATTTTATTATACATTTTTAGCCACATGTGGTTTTACAAGCTCGTATTCGGAATGCTTTTGGTGTCACACATGAAGATTTTTTATGACCAAGTGCCAAAAAAATCCAGGGAATAAGACTCAAACAGCGCGCTGGTGGTTTAATGGCCATTCAAGACGGCAGAGAAGTGACGGGACGTGTAGAGGAGAGAGGGAGGCGCGCGCTCACACGGCACAGGGAGGAGGGCGCGCGGATCCCCTGTCTGTGTGTGTGAGGGAACAGAAGACCTGCTCACATGCGGACACTTTGGCTCTCACACACACTCTTTCTGTTTGCGCCTGCACGGAGCGAGGGGGGGAAACCGGGAAGGGAAGAATGAGGAAGAGGTCCCCTTTGCTGCGCGCCTCGTCTCACAAAATGCGGGTTTGCTGATGAAGCACCGCTCCGGTCATCCGATCATACGGGTCAGTCAGGTCGCGCTGCATGGAAACAAGGAGTAGGCAACACAAAAAAGTGTGTGTGCATGGGAATCCGGACTACTCTTCCCTCCTTCTGTGCGTCTCGGTCGGTGGGTACGCCGTCTTGGCTGGCGTATAAGAGCTCCCTGCGTCTCCATTACCATTCCCCACTACTGGCTTACCTCTTCTACCACTCCTCCTCTTACTACTCCTTCTACTTGCCTGTATTAGAAGAGCCATTGTGCTGATTGTACTATCATCTCTGGATTGAGCATACTCGCGCGGTTTGAAGGTAGGACATTTTCCGCTGTCCTTTTGTGCTTTGTTACGATGTTCTTGTGATTACTGCTTCTGGTCTCTTTTCGCTGCATTTTGTGGTGCAAGCAAGTTTTTTTTTCCTGGGATGAGGGAGGTGTTATGAATGGGATGCAAGAGGGACAGTCTCTTCCCTCGGAACCCCGAAAGGAGACCTGGCACCATGCGCCGGATGGATTTGGATGCGATGTGGAGACGTCTCCTCATCCCATCTTCACCCATAAGGCTTTCCACACTGCGCCTTTCATCCAGCGGACCACTGATTTTTAGGAATCAATGGGCACCTTTGCTGCAGGGAATGTTTGCTAAACGTTTTCTTTTAAAATGGGCAGCTGGAGAAGATGGCAGAGACTGATTCATTTCGCTTTTTATTCCCGCCCTTCATCTCCATCCTCCTCCACTCAGTTCTCCTCTTTCCACGTTCAAGTAAAAGCGCCTGCCTCTATTTATGGAGTGATGGTTAAGGATTCAGAGCACGTTCAGATGCCCAGGCTCTCAGCTTCTTTTAATGTAAGCCTTCAGTGTCGAAGTTAAGGGCCAAACATGCTCTGCACCGGCGGAATGGTCCTTTCCTTTGCATTGAGAAGCACATTTACGCAATTCTTCAGGCCTCCCATCCTTTGCGCCAAACTGTGCAGTACGGTTGTGCAGATGAGAACCTTTTGCGCTTCAGTGCAAAACGTTTGAGTGACTATGGAGCCTGTTTTTGAGTTTAAATGGATTTTTACAAATTAGAAAGTGATTTAAACCAAATTTGTGAACAAAACCTAATTTTCTCCAGATGTTGTTTCAAACTGTATCAGAACCATGCACATCGGTTCCGTGCACGCGCAGCATTGGAGCAGGCAGAAGCAGCTTCATTCCCCTGATGTGACTTGTGAGGACTGGCACATCAGGCAGGTACCATCAAGGCTTTGCAGAGAGGGCTGTTCCAGCTGACTTCACTCGGGGCTTTGTGGGCATGACAGGAACTGTAGCACATCCACTGGAATATGAGATGTATGAGGATGATGAGGTCTTTTTAACATTGAAGAGGCTTTGATGCTTTTATTAAGTGAGATGTGGTCATAGCACTTTATTTAAACACTCATGATTTAGATTGTCTGAGAAAATCTTCATCGAGCTGTGACTGTACACTTTTCTAACCTAATTGGGATGACACACACACACGGGCACGTAACTGTAACCCTTGCAGCCGATGCAGTGTAACCACTGCTGGGTGGTAAATGAGTCCCTTTAAATGGCAGAGGCCGAGTTTCATCCTGTTAGAAGGTGAAACGTACCGTATGGTATTAATATAATCAGTATAACGATCTTCTGTCATTTAATCCGTTTTAGATTTCCTCTGTCATCGATGCTTTTAGGTCTTTGAAATGTTGCTTTTAACTCTTGGTATAATTGTAGAAAGATATTCATCATGACTATGTTCCCATGCATCATCGTTTTTCTGCTTTTTCCTTCGGTAAGGACCCCGTTCAACTTTAGTTTACTGTAAACAGTACTCATCACAGATGTGCAGGTAATGTATCTGTCAATGGAACATCAAGTTTGTTCCGCTTCATGTCAACAAGCACTTTTTCCAGACATTTAACATCAACATGCGTCTTCTTTTTTATTATCAAACCATTTTTAATGCTGCAGCTGTAGTCCGTTCAGTAAGCTGGGAGATACACCCACCATTCACCATCCATCATAGTTTTGTAATGGTACTTCTGAAATGTGGATAACTGCTACATGAGTGTAACTTTTCAGATACATGCACCTCAAACTGGGTTAATTTTTGTATGTGCAGAACAAGTTGCATGCTGGGAACTTGCCAGAGTCAACCTAATGTTGGTGTGTGTAAGATGGGAGGTGGTTTGGGTTGCAGAGATGATTCAATAATGCCACAACAAAGTGCCCTGTGTCACCAGGCTAAACATAGCCATATTTTATCAAAGATAAAACGCATGACCAGTTTAACTGGGTACTGGTGACACTGCCATCATGAAAGATCGAAGTGTTCACTGAAAATTTGGGCTAATTTTGCCCAAAAGCTTTCATGAATGATGGACACCATCCGAGAGATCCTGCAAAGTTCTTGTGATGGTCTGTTTTCCCGGTAGTACCGACATTACTTCATACTGAGTGAAATTAAAGTTTGTTACGTTATGCCCAGGAAAAAGATTTCATCCACGTCTGCCTTTGCTGGTAACTAATTACTTTTACTGTATGATAACTGAGTTATTACCTAAATTACTTTTTGGGAAAAGTAATTTTTAACTCTAATTACTTAAAGTAAGATGTCCAACACTGCTGCTTAGTGCACCTTGTCTGGCATTGCATGGATGAGCCACTAGGTATACTGTTCCTGCTTTTAAATCATTTTTGTTTGTTTTACTCCTGCTGCGCCCCCCCCACCCCTCCCCTTTATTTATGTATTTTGCATTTCTGAGTATTTGATGATAATTCATACGTAGCAACTTTATAAAATGGACTTTTAGACTGCTTTTTGCCTTTTCTTTCTCTTTCGCTCCCGACACTTTCAATAAAATTGAGCAGGTCGATTACCTGTGAATGGTGGCGTGCTTAAGGTTTTACCGTTTGGATTTGGAAAGGCTGAATGGAATTACTGTCAAAAAAGCTAATATAGTTTTAAAATGTAGTAATGCAGCTGAGAAACCCACCAGAAACCATCAGCTTGTGGTTGCTTCTCCTTTTTGGAGGACCAGGGAACTGTAGATGAGCATTGATCTCTCTGCTTTTACAAATTCTTGTTTTCTAATGTTTGCTCATCGTTGTCCTCCCACATTAACACGCAGCCTCCAAGCAGGCATGCATACTGATGCCCTGATAGACACACACATGCAGTAAGAAATCATTGTTTGTATGAGCATGTAAGTTTGATCATTTCTTTTTCAAGTGTATTAATAGAAGACGTCTTAAGGAATGGCTGCTGGGCAGATCTGGGCTAAAAGACACCACATCACTGTAATGATGCCAAGTGCGGTCCATTAATCTGTAGTGATTTACAGAAGTGTGTGTGTGTTTTGCATTTAGGGGGATATCCCAGCAGCTAATAGAGGTTGTTGTTTTGTCTCCCGTATTTGCATCCTTTCATTCCTGCTCCCCCTATTTATTTTATTTTAACCCGGTTAAATATTTTATAATCTGTCCCTTTGGGAGGAACATGCTTTATTTTCCTACACATGCTGAAGCTTTACTTCTTCTGCAGCAACATGATTTCAGTCGCTGCATCACTCGCAGTGATGGCAGCTTTCGTGCATGACTCAGTTTCACATGAACACTCGTAGCTTATGCAGACGCTCATTTTTATCCCGGACTAGCAGCTAACGGAGCAATCAGCTGTGTTTCTGGCACCCTCTGCTACTGCGTTCAGAGGCGTCTTTAGTAATGAGAGTACTGGGACAGCGAAGGAGCAGCTTTCCAGCACATGCTTTTTGTTTGTTGTGGTTGTTGTTGTTGTTGTGTGCTTTTTTTGTGCCTCTGGGGATGCTGTTTGTGGTCTGTTTGACCCTAAATGTACCACAGTAGCTGATGATCAACAAACTAAATCAACCTGTGTATCCAAACATTGTTTTATAGTTTATTTTTTATTTTGGGGATTTTTTTTACTTAACCTGACCAGGTGAAGCAGATAGCTGCCCTTCCAGAGACGGATTTGGTTAAAGATCCTCCTTCCTGGTTTTTTTATCTGCAGTTTTTTTTTCCATCCCATGCAGGGTCAGGATGAGGGATCAAACATTAAGGCCGTTTGTTTTGCAGTCGATATCTCTAAATGCAGCATGACACTTGTGTACACTGAGGGATGGAATTTCAGAAAATTTGTTAAGATTACAATAAAATGTATTTAAAGGTGCAGTTTAAATACAATCTGTTAACTTGCATTCCAAGGTAATCTGGTAAACCAGGGGTCCTCGAGCCGTATTTCCTGCAGATTTTCCATGTATCCCTGGCCCAGCACACCTGATTTAATCAAATGGATCCAGCAGCTTATCAAGCTTTGACTTGTTCATCTGAATCAGGTGTGCTGGGCCAGGGATGCATGGAAAATCTGCAGGAAATCCAGGGTTCCCAACCCCTGATGTAACCCAGCTGTATCTGCTCAGGATGTCTGTCCCTACTCTGCACCTCTGCTGGAGCAGAGCTCTACAAAACCGGTCTGCATAAGCCTGTTTTTTAGAAAAGAGATTTCTAAATGAAAACTATGAAATCCCAAAGCGCATTGAATAATTTATTTTTAAAATGCCACGTAAAGCTTTATGCGACCACACAAGATGTGAGGAGAAGAAGAAGAGCTGCTGGAGGAAAAACATTTTCATGTGAACATCTCAACATCTGAGCACAATGCTCTGTTACTGCCGAGCCCACATCAGAACTGCAGACATTCACACCTGGTTTATTCAATCCAAACATTTAAAATGATCACTGGAGTGATTTCACAAGTTTTTATCTGTCAATACACTGAAGCTGAGAACACACGCAGCTGTGTAGTGTTTTTAATAAAAATTAAGACATTGATTACATCCCAGGTGGATTCTGGTGCCCCACTTCCTCCATTTAGCTTTAAATAGCATCAATGTCAAACTGCTTCTGAGCCTCATTTATATGATTTCATAATAAAACTCATTTAGAGAATTTGCAGCTTCGTATTTTGAACCTTTTTGGAGGAAAATACGGCTGAATTCTGCTAAAATGTGCCGTCTGCATTTGTGGGTCAAGGGTGGATCATTGGTAAATGGATGCTGGAAGGCAAAGTAAGATTTTGTGGAAGGGATCAGTTTGTTTTAGGGTGCGTGTGTGTGTGTGTGTGTGTTCGGTGTTTAAGTCCAACAAAGTGATCAAATTAGCTTGTGTTTGAACAGATGTGAATGAGGTGAAAACGTGTGGGACTGACACGATGACACTTGCTCTGTTTGTGTGTGTGTGTGTGTGTGTGTGTGTGTGTGTATGAGGGAGAGAGGGGAAGAGATTTGTCCCCTTTTGAGTTTAATTGTAAAAATGTTTGTTCATAATTTTGTACTGCAAAGTGTTGCTGAATAAGCCTAACCTCCTGCAGGTTAGAGCTGCAGATCAGTGAGATCTGATGAGCGGAAGCTGCTTTTTATTTTTAATTAGCTTAATTTGATCTGTTTTCAGAGCACTCGGCTTTTTGCTCTTCAGACAAATGAAACATGTCAAAGTTCAACTTGTCCTTTTCATGAAATTCACATTGTATAAAGTTTTGTGGCCTTCAGCATTGCAGATAAAACTAGTTTTTTCATGATAAACGCCTAATTAGGATAACTTGGTTCAGTTGTCTTGTCTTTTAAAGCTATGTGATCAAAATGACATAAGAGCTTTTTTTTTTTTAACTCCAAAACCATGAAAGCCACATCTTATGTTCATAACTCTGCTTTTCAGCTGTGAAGCATTTTTTAGGTAAATGCTGGAACTTAATTCTGGGTTGAGCAAACGGGGGAATTTTTGTTTTGCTTTCTTGGGTTTTTTTTCTTTTCCATTTTTATGTACGTAAAGCAAAATCCTCCAGCTTGTGCTCAAAACGACTGCTGTTATTTCAGAAAATGAATACAATCAGTTACAAAATACAGACATAAATTTTTGTTTATAGTTGCACCTTACTTTATATTTAAGGAACAATGTTTGCTCAATTGGCCAAAATCTGGCCATTTCTTTACTTTTCAGATGTACATATAAGGTAAAATGCTTATGTATTTGTATTTCCACTTGCTGTAACTTTTTAGCCAGTAGAGGACAGATGGTCGGGGTCGCTCTAAAAAGTTGAAACAATTTATATTAACCCACATTTTCTACATGTTTTAAGATTCCTGCTGTGCTTTTTATCCTCTGCAAGCCCACGCTGTGACTTTGATGTGCAGCTGCTTGTTCTCATCATAATTCTGTTTGCTGGCAATTTACCACTAAATTGTATCAGCCAATGTTTTATATGCTTTCCTGGTTCATAATGTGGTGGTAATTATATCTTTATTTCTAAACACTTTGTCCAAGATGCTTTGCTTATGAATAGCCTGTCTGATTGCATACAAATGTTTGTATATGTATCCATCAAAAGGTCTTTAATTGCATAAATGTGAACACTTGGTGCAAACTAGTAATTACCTCAGACACTAAGAGTGGTTTTATATCCCCATGGGGAAAATGATCTAACAATATTTAATTAGCTTATGTGGTAACTGTACTGAAGTTTTTTATAGGGACGTGTTGCAATTGATTCTTGGCAACCTGTATTATTCCTACTTTGAATTTTACCTCATTGAAATCTGTAAAATAAAAATGTAAACCTCAGTTTTTAATTTTTAACACTGGAAACTATGCTTTTTTGGGGGGGGGGCAAAGTATCTAAAGTTAGAAAATGCTTATGCATTTACTAGATTTACGACCACTGTGACACTGAGTGGAAGCTTTTAGTGATGCCACCATTTTAAAAAATCCACTATACCTAATGATGGAAATCATAAATCTCTAGCCAAAGTGGCCTCAGAATAGTTTCTAAAAGTGAATTTCCATTATCAAGGTAGAATTGAGATAAAGCTTTGGTGGTTTTATTGGCAGTTAAAAGAAAATGTCTTCAGTAACTTAATTTACAGGCCAAAGTGACGGTCAGAAGAGAGACTGTATTTGACTTCTGGATGGAGTGGACTGGTTTTGCTGTCGCGTCAGAGGGAGAACTTAAACGCTTCATAATGGAATTTAACATTTGGCGTTTTCTTTGGTGGTTTGAACTTGGACCCTCTGAAAAGCTACAGAGCTGCTATTTTAATTTCTGAAGGGTCGACGTTTATGTCGGCTGGACTTTGTCATTTCTAGGTTTTACATAAAGTTTGATATGGAAACCAGAACTGCTGCTCAGAGGATGTTTTCCCAGTTTTTTTCTAACTCCGTTTTTTTCCCCTCTTAGATTCAACCTCCCGATTGCCTCATCACAGTCCTGACCTCATCATTATGGGCTGCTGGGATCGCCCCTCTGTCCTTTCCCCCGCCATGAGACTTGCAGTTGTCACTGTGGTTCTGCTCCTCAAACTCAACCCATCGTTGGCTGGTGCGTCCCCTGAGCAGACCTTGGGTGGCCATCTGTCTACGGAGGAAACTAAAAATAAAACTGAATGCAGCAAACCTGAGCAGTGTCAAAAAGGGGTTATCCTTCCTGTTTGGGAGCCACAAAACCCCTCATTCGGTGACAAAGTTGCCCGGGCAACGGTTTACTTTGTGGCTCTGGTCTACATGTTCCTGGGTGTGTCCATCATCGCAGACCGTTTTATGGCATCAATAGAGGTCATTACATCACAGGAAAAGGAGATCACTATTAAGAAACCCAACGGGGAAACCACAACCACTACCGTAAGGATCTGGAACGAGACAGTCTCTAATCTCACCCTCATGGCTCTGGGCTCTTCTGCTCCTGAAATCCTCCTGTCGGTCATAGAGGTTATAGGTCACAACTTTCACGCTGGCACATTGGGACCATCAACCATTGTGGGATCTGCAGCATTCAACATGTTTGTCATCATCGGAATCTGTGTGTATGTGGTGCCGGATGGCGAGACGAGGAAGGTCAAGCACCTCCGCGTCTTTTTCGTGACGGCCACCTGGAGTATCTTCGCCTACATTTGGCTCTACCTGATCCTGTCGGTGATCTCTCCTGGCGTTGTGCAGGTGTGGGAGGGCCTGCTTACCTTCCTCTTCTTTCCCATCTGCGTGGTGTTCGCCTGGGTGGCTGACCGGCGCCTGCTGTTTTACAAATATGTGTATAAACGCTACCGCACCGGCAAGCAGCGTGGCATGATCATTGAGACCGAGGGGGACCGCCCACTGCCTTCTAAAGTAAGATTCTGTCAATTTAAAAACTAATTACTATGTTTTGTAAAATGCTTCTAACAATAACACATGCAGATGAGTTTTTTCCCCACTCTGATGACCTTTGAACGATGGTAGTCCAAGTTAAATCAGTTGACCCTCAGGTGGGGATAGAATAGGTCAGGGTGTCAAACTCCAGTCTTTAAGGGCTGAAATCTGGAAGGTTTTTTTTGCTGTCTTCATGCTCCAACACACCCAACCAAATAACTTAATAGGTTGACAATAACCTGTTGGATCTATTTGACTTTCATCAGGTGTGTTGGTGCAGGGAAACGCTGAAACCTGTTGGACTTACCAGGCTCCCGAAGACTGGATGTTGGCACCCCTGAAATATGTTGTGTATAAAATTGTCTTTATGAAGACTTTCGCAGAGGGATAGCTACTTGCAGAACTTGCATAAGGTCTTTTAGGTTTTTATGTGAATGAAAAGGCAAAGCTAGCTAGTGAAACTACAGAAAGCTCTAGAAGCAGGACTGATGAACGTAATCTGGTGATTTGAGTACTTGGTGCCTCCTATGCTGCTTCATGACCTGTTCTAAACTTTACACCCTAATCTATTGATAAAAAATTCAATTTGGCAATGCAAGATGTTTGACTCAAAGTAGACGAGTTGTTCACCAGGCTTATGTGTGAATTCAACCTGTGTCAAAGCTACTTTGCTCACTTTAAGTGCGTTTTCTTTGACATTTATGCACTACATTCCTGTGCACTACAGTATGGAAACACAGACACAGGCTTTTTTTTTATTGCTTGTTAGATGCATTTTATTGTCCCACCAAGGCAAGAAATTTTCTATTGGTCTTCCTAATGGTAATAAAATAAAAATAGGAGTCAGCACACCAAATAAAAACTAAAATGGAAATGTTAACATCTCATGTATCTTACGTACAGTTCCTGCACTGAGGATAAACTCTTGTAGATCTTTTTTCACCGCAGGTGGTCTATAGTGTCTCGAGGGAGGTTACTCGGAAGTTGGTGTTTTCTATCGTGTTTTTGGATAAAATGGAACCAAAAAAATCTGCTTTAAAAAGTTTTCTGTCATTCTGAGAAACTTTTTTTTTTTAAAGATGGTTTAGACGTTTGGTCCTTGTACTTCTTATTTATCCATTCATCCATTTTCTACTGATTTTACCGTATATGCATAATTCAGTAGATAAATTATTTGACTTGGAACTAAATAAAACTACAAAATGTTTTTTTTTTTTTTTTTCTAAGGAGTGAAGATTTCACGTCCAACATTATATTGGCCGCAAAATGCATTTCACGCCTGGAGCTTCTACTCCTGCTTTATACTGGAGGCCGCTCTTACTAATCACTAATTGATATTCCATTTATATTTAATGTGATACCCATATGCAAAACATGACTCTGCACATCAATCAACTAAAAACATTAACCAGGACTGCATGGTTCCACATGTTAATGCCACAAAGGGGCTAACGGGGGCAGTCCCAGAAATGCATAAAACAGCCAGATAGAAAAATGAATAAATGGAAATGTTTGTTTATGTGTGGATGCAACGTGTGCAAATACGAGTGCTACATCATGACGGATGTGGTCCTCCAAAGCCTTCAAACAGTTCAACACTTCAAACTGAATTAAATTTACTGTGTGCATTTTTAAGGTGGACATTGAGATGGATGGCAAGATGCTGAACTCTCATGGTGTGGACTTCCTGGATGGACCATTGGGGTTGGATATTGATGAGAAGGATCTGGATGAGGAGGAGACCCGCAGAGACATGGCTAAGATCCTGAAAGAGCTCAAACAGAAACACCCTGACAAGGAGGTTGGTAACGAAGTCGCTTTTCTTTAGCCTTATTTCCTCTGTATAAAAGAACACAGAGAAATGGGACTAATCAGCATCTTCAACCTTCATTCCTTCTCATAGTCATTTAATATGGTAACAAATGCGGCTATTTTCTCCCACAGCTTTTAGATGAATGTGATAAAGGGAGATCTAAAAAGAAAATACAATACAATTGACTTTAATATGGGGAGAAAGAAATAGATAATCATTGTAATATAAATTATTTCCCAAAACCGTAAACTATTGGTGTCTTATTGTCTAACAAGTCCTGTAATGTTTTAATTAGTGATGCACGATATGAGAATTTTCTACAGATAATTTTCTGCTTGTCATGACCGATAACTTTATTTTTACTATAATCTGCAGTTTGTGCAAAGTTTTCCATCACCTCATCCAGACTGCACCTTGCAAATGTTTTGTTAAAGAAAATTTGTAACAATCTTTTTAAAGCTGTTGCATTTTTACCTTTATGTTCAGTATTACCAGCCTGCATCTTCATGGCTTAGCCTATAGATAACTTTTCTGCTTTGTGGTCCTATTGGCTAATTAAGACAGCCTTGTATGTTTGGTTTCATGCATTAAAAAAATGAATCTGTAAAATGACAATAACAAGCAGAAATAATTAAATTGTAAGCATGTTTATTTAATCTTTAACATCATTAAGCTAAATGATTCTAATTGGCTCACCTGACCACCCTCTGTGGTAATTTTTATCTGCAGCACTTCGCCTTGGTAATGACTGCTGATTAACTGAACCGTTTAGATTAAACTGATTTATAAATGTGTAAAAAAATTACTCTGCTGCTTTAAAACCATGTCTGAGCTGTTTGGAGTCTTTACTTTTTCTCTCTCCTGATAAATGACCAGAACAGTTTGCATGTTAAGATGCGGGTAAATAAGGAAGCACATTTCTTAGATACTTGAAATGATCCCTGTTATGAAAATCTGGTCACGTTCACTTGTTAAGCGTCTGAAGGACTCTTCAGTTACTCACCTCCACTGATGATCTGATTTAATGCATGCGTCGGTGCATGACCCACCTGCTTGAGCATCTCTAAAGATGCATTTATGGATCCGGCTGAAAATGGAAGATTCTGTTAAAACACTTTGGATTTTTTGTCTTGCTTTGTTTTTTTTTTATATATATAAGTTCATTATAAACTGGTTTTATATTCACATGTAGGAAAACACTGAAATTACTCGGCTTTTATTAAATTGGAATAGTTTGTTTTTGAGGAGATTAAATGAATTAGTAATTTTGAATTCAATTTTCTTTTTCTCTCCTTTATGACTTATAAACAAATCATAACTGATATATATTTTTTTTATTCTGTTGGTGGCTTTTATCCCAGTGCAATAGATTGTCACAACAATGTGATCTAATCATGCAACAGAAAAAGCTTCAACTCTCTTTCTTGCTTTCTACTATGTTCTGTAACCAGGTGGAACAACTCATCGAACTCGCCAACTACCAAGTCCTGAGCCAGCAGCAGAAGAGCCGAGCTTTCTATCGATGCCAGGCCACCAGGCTGATGACGGGTGCAGGCAATATCCTGAAAAAACACGCTGCTGATCAGGCACGAAAGGCAGTCAGCATGCACGAGGTTCGCTCCGACGCCGGCGACAACGATCCGGTCTCAAAGATCTTTTTTGAGCCCGGTTCTTATCAATGTCTTGAGAACTGTGGAACAGTAGCTGTGAATGTGGTGCGGCGGGGCGGCGACCTGGGCAAAACGGTTTCTGTGGAGTACCGGACAGAAGACGGCACAGCCAATGCTGGCTCCGACTACGAGTTCACAGAGGGCGTGGTGATGTTCAAGCCCGGCGAGACCATGAAGGAGATCCGTGTGGGTATCATTGACGATGACATCTTTGAGGAGGATGAAAACTTCCTCATCCACCTCTCCAGTGTCAAGGTGCTGACATCGGAAGGGGAAGAGCCAGAGGACGGCGAATCCGCTAACCACGTGGACTCGGTGGCCTGTCTCGGCTTGCCGGCCACAGCGACGGTTACCATATTTGATGACGACCATGCCGGTATCTTTACATTTGAGGAGCCAGTTTGCCACGTCAGTGAGAGCGTGGGCACCATGGAGGTGAAGGTGCTGAGAACATCTGGAGCTCGCGGCGTGGTCTTGCTGCCATACAAGACGGTGGAAGGAACGGCTCGCGGTAGCGGCGAAGACTTTGAAGACACTCATGGCGTCCTTGAATTTCAAAACGACGAGATCTTGTGAGTATCTTTGATTCTTCTTTGTGTTAAATCCTGTAAAAAAGCAGTCAGTGTGGCAAATTGCTGCTGATGTGAGAATGCAATGGCGTTGGTGTGATGTGGTGGTCGGCGATCCGTGTGGCAGACTCACTGGAATTTCACAACCAGCGATCCCTCCCCCATCTCTGTATCTCTTTTTACTACTTTGACTAGCTTCTCTTATGCTCATCAACCTGTTCACTTCTGTCATGCTGCTGCTTTAGCCCTCTTGTGGGGTGGATTTTACCCTCCACACTTCCTGTTTCAGCTACAGAAGCCAATGCATCACAAAACTAGGTTACTGGTTGGATGATCAACGGTGTGAATTTTAAGTAGACGGAGTGTCAGGTTATGGAAATTGAAATATAAAGGATAAAAACTTGTTGAAGACATGAAATGGGACCTGGAGAGTAGGTAGTTGCTGGAAATGGTTCAGGAATTTAAATTGGGGAGTTAGGAAATGCTAAAAAGTACATTTTATTTGGTTGGTTTAATATAGATGCACAAAAGCATCTTTAAAGTTGCCCTTTTGTTGGCGGTTACTGTGTGACCGCATCCCAGAGCAACCAGTTGCAGCCAGCTGGTCTTTTTTTGCTTGTATTGTCAGTGAAAAGGTCTCGACTTAATTTTAAAATTCCTGCTGTGAGAAGAAACGACTTAGTTCAAACTCACCTTTTGCTTATGTGATGGTGACTCGTGCCGGTGGTTGGGATTTGTTGTTTGACCACATTTCTCTGTGATCTGGCTCATCGCTGAGATGTGTGTTAATCAGGATGTTTGCTTATGTTCATGCAGCCTCACACACTCTCCCTAAAACCCTCATAACCAAACTCCTTTTTTCCCCTCTTATCCCCACCACAGACATGTTCACAGCCTTAACACACATAACTATATGCTAAGTGGTTTCCTCTAAACCAGCTGACTTCAGGGGGTTAGTATAAATGTCTTTAAACATTTTTCCCACCCCTCTCTAAAACTTTGTACTGGTTTTATGGAAAGTTTGAAGGATCTTGGATGACTTGGCTAATTTACTGCATGCCTTTAGGAAGATGCTCAAGTCCATCATCATCAACGCGCCCCCCCTCCCTTCCCCTCACATCGGTTTTTACACCCAGCCAATCACACATGATGAACCTAAATGATGTTTGGAAGTCTGAATGAGTTGTATGAGTTTTCTTTAATGGTGCATTTTAAATATACTGAAGATGGTTTAGGAAGGTATATTTAACAGATCTCTTCTTTTGTGCTTGTAAGGGATTTGGTGTTTAAAATGTTTCAAAAGAGGCGGAAGTCTTGTTTTTATTTGAATTTTTTTAGCCTTATTGGCTCCAGTTGCTCATTGCAGAGTAGTTTGTATGGAAAACCAACAGTTTGTTACATCACTTTGGTGGTGTTTGATAGGGTGATGGTTGCTGGCAGGAATAATCTTCTGCACCTTTCTTCCACTGGGCTTGATGAAGCCTCTCGGTGAAAATGTGAGGAATGATTTCCAGCAGCTTGTGATGCTTGTTACATGCTGCATACTTCCTGTAAGTTACAACTACAGCCAAGAAGAGTGTGTGTGTTTTAACCCCTGATCAGTCTGGTTCATTTTGGCATAAACGCTTGTAATGCGACCTCTCTGAATTGGAATACACACACACACACATTAATTAGTGGGCATTCTTAACGGAGGAGCTTGTCCACACAGCTTTTATTTGGTAGATGTACCGGTCACGGTACATGACGACACATTTGTTCATTAACTAACTCTTAAACCCTAAAAACGAAATGACCTGCTCTTCTTGCCATCTTGACTGCGGTATGCATGTGTTGGGGAGAAGTTCCACACTGCCTTTAGTGACATGCATTTCTGCCAAATCGATGGAGGCCATTTTATAACCACAAAAGCTTTGCATCTCTCACTCCATCCATAATGTCCCTCTATAGAACCCCTCGTATATCAGCAGTATGTAAATGGATTATAAGAGCGTGATAATCTGGAAACGCATCGGTTATTGTGTGATTTTTCATCACCTGGGTTGAGTAGACAATGTTTTGGAGCTTCAGGTACAGATGTGGTTTTATTGAGCTGCTATTAAAGTGACTTTATAGTTATCTACAATGGCATTTTAGTTCCTGTGTGTAGCTTTGGCACAGCATGCAATGCAACAAAATAATTTCTTATCACAACTTGGACTGTAAACAGAAACAAGTTTGTATGAAGGTTTACATCTTATCTATGTAGATCCAGCTCCGTGGAGAGCATTTTAACATATTGTATGTGTGTGTGGTTCACAAGCTGCACGGCAGAACAGAGGAAAAAGCTCCAGAGGGTCATCAACACGGCTCAAAAGATAGTTGGCTGCCCCCTTCCTCCCCTGGATGAACTGCACAGATCCCGCTCATTTCAGCTCAATGTATATGCGACTTTCAGTCACTACCACAGATTTGTAGGGTTGAAGGCGTAGATCTAACTGTACAAGAGGAGCTTTGCCTCCTCCACCTGAGGCAGGATGTCATTCCTGACCTGGTGAAGACCCCCGTCCTTTCAGCTGAAGATCCTGGTGTCTGGGTTTAGTGGTACTTTGCTTTGAATCGCTCCATAATGGTGCTACTTTATCTCCCTTTCTAAAGCTGTTCTAATTAAAAGTAAAACCTATTTTTTATTTTATTTATTGGCTAGAATTAAGACCCCTCCTCTCAGTGTATCACCATAGTCTTATAAGTTTAAACTGTTGCCTTTTGATGGAGTTCAGATTACTGTTGGATTAAATCCACAACAACAAACTGGTGTCATCTCCAGATGGTGTTATCAGAGCACTTCCTGGTACTTAAGTGGTTCTATTTTTATTTTTGGTGGTCCGGATGGAATTAGCAGACCACTTAATGCAAAATGGGCAAGAAGATCTTTTTTTTTTTTTGTCTTCCTCCAAGCTGTTGCATTGGCACAGCATTTCCAAGCTGAGAGGACAGACAGGTGAATGAAAGTGTGCGTTTTTATGCAGTGGAATTTCACAGGATAATGTCCTTATCAAAATGAAGCAGAGGATGCAAACGGAGGTAGATGGATTTAAAAACGGGTTTGTAGATGCACACGTTCAACCCGACCCTGTGAGGTAGCAAAGCTAAATGAGCACACTAATTATACAATTTCCATAAACAGGCAGCCAGTGGAGAAACATGGTACAGAATTAAATTTTACACACACACACACACACGGGGCAGACTGGGACTTCACACTCTGCCATTGATGTACATGCTTGGAAAAACTACACGAACATGAGCTGCAAATGTAGTTTGAGCTTTTGTTTTTTGGTGTATGAACATGCATTGTTTTAGGAAATCGGATCGATCAGTGACGAGTGAACGAGCAGGAATAAATGTCATGTCGTCAGGCGGGGTGGGGTGGGGGGGGCTGGGTCATGCTCAAACCTGCTGGCTGTTTTCTTTGTGTCCAGCGGTTTCATATGACCACGCTCAGGGCGTAGTGAAACATTTATCACTGGGGGGGGCCTGGTCGTGATCGGTAAGGGAGGATGGCATAGGACTTCAGTCATCCTTTCCTGGAAGCAATCCACCCTGGTGTACATCAACAAAGATGGAGGTGGAGAGGGAGGGCTTGACAGAGAAATGGGAACTGAGCTCGTGTTCACACCTCCAGTCTGATGGCCAATCACAGCTTGAACAGCAGTTTGTTGGTTTCAAGTTACAGAAACTCGGATGTGAACTCAAGTTGGGGGTTTGCGGCTGTGTGGAGGAGGGGAGGTTTGGCCTTCGTCAACGGCAAACAGTGGAGGAGTGTTTGTGGCATCCTTATCCCCATTGTGTGCAATATCAGTCAGTGTTCCCAGTGTTTGCATCATAACTGATATGTAGATGCCTTTCTGAAAGGAAACAAACTGCCAGCAAACACTTGGATGCTGATTTCCATCCAGCATTTTGTGAAAATGAGGCGCGATTGTGTGTGTCTGACACAAGTATCTACTAAAAAATGCTGAATTGATTAGCAGATCAGGGTAAAGGTGGTAGAGAGCCACGTTTTTCTCCTGCAAATCCCAGATAATTAAAACGGCTTGTATTTTCATTGTTTAGCATTTGTTAGAAGTTCTTTTGTGGCACTAAAGAATAAAACTGACGCAACATCTGCTTGAAGCACAGACACAAAGGCTGCGCTGAGAGGTGTGAAGATTGCATTCTCATGTTACATGGAACACTGTAAGAACACCTCAGAGAGACTCACACCTGTTACTGTGTGTCTGAAAGCATGAGCTCAACTTCCTGAAACGACTCGAGCAATCAACTGACCGAAACAAATCCACTCCGTCAAAAGATTAGTTTCTTTAGTCATTTTGTATGGTTGCTGGTACTCGCTCCGGTCTGACTGTACTCTGGAAAATCAGATCAGTTAACTGATTTAAAACAATTAGGCTGATAAGGCATGGTACATGTGAAAAAAGAGCATCTTGATGTCATGGCATTACTCATTCCTCTTTCCACAGAAGTCAGTTTTTCTTAAACGCCCCCCCATTCCTGAAAAAGGCAAGAGTTTCATAATGCCTTCTTCATCATCATCTTCACATCAGAACTCTGAAGTAAAAGAAAGGGGTGTGTGGTGGGGGTGGGGGGGGCAGGTCAGCTGCCTGAGAAATGAGCCGTAACCAGCTGTCCACAGAAAACACCATCGCTTTGGCCGCTGCTGGGATGCAGAGTGAGAATAACCAGGTGATGAAGAGGAGTAGATGGTGTGACTGGTCTCTTCTTCCTGCTACCACATGTGCACTCTGATTGCATGTGCTGCTTCTGATCTGTATAAAAGAGCTCTTCATTAATCAAAAGGATGATTGTTAAACACTGAAGTTTTATTTGTGCTGTTGGTGCAAAATGCAATAGAAGGGTTTGAGCAGCATCAGAGAACCACTTGTGTTTAATTTAGTGGAACAAAAGTATTTTTTATGCCCGCTTCTAACTAGTTCATCACGGCTAGATGATGCTGACGAATCCAAGAAGCTGTTTATGTAACATTTCCTGGGAGCAACAACTCTGTCCTGGTACGGATAAATCGCCATCGAGGACCAACATTACACCTCCGTGAAGTTTATAATGTAATGTTTATGTTCAGCCACAACTTTGTGTGAAAAACACTGCAGACTGAGGATGAGTTGCAAATTAAAGACGGACTCTGATGTCCCGACTGAATCACTGGCTGCGTTGTAGAAACACACGAGCATCTTGCAGCTTAGTTACATGGTTTTTTTTTCCAGCTGCTTCACCTTTAGCGGCCTCAGCTGCTTGTTTTCTCAGAGTCCAGGAGTTACACAGCTGCTTTGTTGTATTGCTTCACTCACACATCCAGCGGTCGAGGCAGTGATTTACTAAATGTAGCTGAGCACTTTTCTCACCTGGAACTGATGTTTTTCCATGACGTGCTCGTGCAGATGCCCAATTCTAGATGTTTAAGTTTGGAAAAGTCAACATTGACATGTATATACTGGATAAGTTGGTACAAACTGGCAGTATTTGTCTTGGAATAAAGGTTTTTTTATAGAAATGTTTTCCTGTTTACGTAAGATGTAAATGTTGAATGAGCTACTGAAGCTGTGATGTGAAATCATGCCTTATACGTGCACAGACCAACTGGGACCCTGCAGAAGCACGTGGGCTACCGGCTTCTTCTTTTCCTTTGGTCGTCTCGGCCAACATTATAGGATGTAAACGGTAAATTATAAAAGTGTGGATATATAGTTAGGATTTTCCTGCAGTCTGTCCTCAACACAAGGATCCATGTTTTTGATTGTTTTCATGGAAGCTTTTCTGGATGATTGTGCACTTGGCACAGTCAGCTGTGTTTTTGTAGTATTCTGGCTGCATGTAATTGGCTGTAGAGACCCAATAGAAACCCTGTGTGAAGTGGTGAGGATGCCTGGATTTATTATCACACCAGCATCGCTGCCAAGTGGAGACGATGGGTGGATTTTCTGTGAGAAGTTGTAGATGGACGAATGGGATTGTAAACTCTGATGGAATTAACTTGCATGTTGCTGGTTTCTGCTCAGTGATTATAATTAGTTTTCTTGTATTCTTAATGCAAACAGAGGTGAGGATTGTGAGAGAAGGTTACCAGGATACTAAAATTTCACTCGATACTTTCTCCTCCTGTGTGGCTGCAAAAGAAAATTTTAATAAGTCAGAACACAAAAAGAATACACAACTTATAACAATTAAACCTCTGAATAATAAATATTGTGGAGGTAATGTATTATATCGAAGCTGAAGTTGCTCCTCATGACCAGACGATACTGACGGCTTCCAGAAGCTTTGTGGAACGTTTGCAGGGGGAAACTTGGGCCTCAGTCCTGGCACATGTGCGTTGTCTTCAGAGATGCGTAACACCACGTCCTCATGGAGGTGTACGTAATGAAACATATTCCTCCGGGCATTAACACGTTAACTCGCATTACTGCATTGAAACTGTATCCGAAGTGAGCGGCAGAACAAAGCCGTAGAGTCAGAAACATAATCTTCTGACTGATCCAGCGTTCTGGACTGTAAAACAGAGGAAAAGAAATTAAAGATGTTTGTTTTGGTTAATGCAGCCGTGATGGAGAACACGGGACTGTTCCAGTGAGACGGAATCTCGCGGTAGTGTGGGAAAATGTGAACTCACTGGTTTTCAGGCAGATTGTAGGGAGTATTTGTTAATTTGGAATGGTAACTCATACAAAGGGGTAAAAAAAAAACACGTGACATCTTTGTGCTTATTGCTTTGCTGTCTAAAGTTCATTCTGCTGTGTGCAGATTTAATAAGCAACTGCAATTTTTTTTCCTATTTTCTGTTGTGGGGCTGCTTATCCTCAGTCGAGGAGTTGGACTGCAATGTGTGTGTGTGTGTGTGTGTGTGTGCACTGAAGAAATTAGCAGGTGAAATTCTGTCTCTGCACAGCAACATTTTTTACTGTTTAGCTTTCTGTGCATGTTTTACTACCTTTTGTGTTTTACTTTCTGAAACTTGATAATCTTTTCCCTCTTGTCACACTTTGGTTTATTTAATGACCCATGGGTGGTGGCGCAGTGGTTAGTGCTGTAGCCTCACAGCTAGAAGGTCGCTGGTTCGAGCCCAGGCTGGGGAGGGTTGTCCAGTGATCTTTTTGTGTGGAGTTTGCATGTTCTCTGGGTTCTCTGGCTTCCTCCCACCCACAACACATGTTGGGTTAATAGCTATGGTTAAAATGACCCCTAATCATATGTAAGACGCTTTGGATAAAAGCTGTATAGTAAAATAGTATTTTCCCACATATGCAGAGTATACCTGGATAAAGTCATTTCCAATAAAAGAACTACACATGAAACCTGATTGGTTTGGTTTGAAGAGCCAGTAGTCCTTTCAAAACCAAAGAGAAGCAAAATGTTGCCCAACTTTAAACTCGTTGAATGTACCGCAGTGAGATGACCATTTATCCCGACTGTACACGCTTCGGGATTCTGTTCCGGAGGGAGAGTTTCGCCCCGAGTCGAAGTTCTGCAGGTTTTAGATGCTTCCTGCTCAAACATCTGGTTTTAAAGAAGCAATTTGATCCCTATGGCATTAGTTTAGGAACGGTAATATCTCTGCAACCTCGAGTTATATTTGCATAATTCTGTCATATTAAAGGGAAAACTTCTGAGGTCTGAGAATTGTGTATAATCAGTGAAGAAAAAGCCTCATGTGGAACCTTCAAGCCTCTAAGGTTAAACTAATCAGGTTTGTTAAAGCCAGAAAACATCTAAAACTTGTTGAACTTTGGCGTTTGGAACCTCAGATAAGCCATCTTCCAGAAGTGTTGAACAAGCCTGAAGGATCATTTCTATAAGAATGCTCATGTTCTCCAAATTGATCTACAGATTTAAGTTGGGTGACTTTAAGCAGGGAAACATTTAAAACCTGCAGGACTGCAGCCAGAACCTAAGATATCTGTAATAATGTAAGGTTTGATGTGCAGGTGAGGGTTTTTAAATCGGGAGCAGATTTCCTGCAGACGCTGTGAATTCCTGCATGTTTCTGAATTTAAGACACCGCATGCAGAAAAAGGGTTAGGGTTAGGCAACGCGGGTAACCGCGGTAATGGCTGGTGCCGTGTGCGGTCAGGCACCAGCTGTAGGAAAAGCTCAGATGGGCCTCTTTCCATCGCTCTTTTAGTCTGCCGCTTACAGAGAAGACGAGTGAAGTGTGAAAAGGAAAGAGCTGGAAATCAATGGATACAAAGAAAAAGTTGCCCAATAAAGGAAGGGTAAAGAAATGGATAGACGGTGAGGAAAGAGACCACACAAAGGGGAGAAAACAAATTCACTTCAGACACAACAGCTGATTCCTCTGTATTTAGACAGATTTCCATATATCCTGGTTTCCTCTGTTTAAACCTTTATTCCAAAGCATTTTCACTACGTTTCCCACTTGTATTCATGTACTTTAGCATTCATAAGCATCCATATAAACAAAGACCTTATTTGCTGTAATTGTGTTAAAAGTTTGCTGGATTCTGGCCCAGATTGAAACCTTGTCCTGTCCCCAGAGGCTTGATTAAAACATCATCCAGTATTTAGGTAAAGTTTTAAAACCATGAAATGCACTGACATCCCGTACAGCTTCTCATAGTTCCCGCGGGGATTATCCTGATCTCTTCTTCCCTTTTTTCCTCCATTATGATGAATGAAGAGATCCAGCAGCACTAACGTCCACTGCAGTGTAATCACACACATGATGAATGGATAAGACCACTACTACTACTTTCTACATTTCACATATCATTGTTTGAAGACTCGTACTCCACTCCAGGGATGACTTATATCAGCCCCTTTGCCTCTCCCTCATGCAGGCTGTGTGATCATTATGTACACATAACCAGCATAGTTTTGGTCAGATGGCAACAAGGGAAACTTTTCCAAAAAAGGATTAGATCAGGGTTGGGCCACGATGGATGAATACTGATGCGGGTGAGGTCGATTTATAGGAGTTTAGCTGCAGACCATCAAGATGACATAGGGGTTGGTGGGAGGAGACGAGTAGTTAAAATCCTATTAAGGTGCGCTGGAATTTATCACTTTTTTTTTCTCAAGTTAAATATGAATTCATCATAGCTGTGAAATCTCTTTGCTAACTGCATAAAATTCAGGGTTAATTTGCAGCCTTACTGGCGGCAGAGATAACATGGATCATTTGAGAATTGGGAATGTGGCAGAGCTGGAATGCTCTTTACAGAAATGTGGCCAGAGATTTGAAAGAAGTGCTCTTGTATGTGAAGGACTGTCGGGTCAAACGGTTTGAGCTTGGAAAATGTTGTGGAGACGTCCTTTCAGTAACTAATCTTCCACATTGGTGCTCCAGTAGCAAAGCACTGCAGTGATGAAGTTCCTGATTTATAAACTTTTAGAAAACAAATTCCTTAAACAAATTTCAAGCATCATACGCTGCATCTAACTTGTCATTGCTTTTAATGGAGCAAAACCATATTTCATGCAGAGCTCCTCATGGAGAATTATGTTAATGTGAGCATCAAAGAACTCCGCAGTAGTGCTTTGGAACAAAGTGGAATTCAGCACGTTCCAGCTGCATGAATAATAATCTGTACATGAAGCCATTAGTTTAGCAAACAGCAGCTCTGATCACATTTCAATCACTTTAATTACTTTGTCTCCCAATATTTGCAACTTTAATTCCATTCAATCTTTAAAGGGAAAAATAATTCAGAGGATCCTTTTTCAGAGAAACGTAACTGACACCATTCCTGCTGCAGCAGGTGGCTAGTTCTATGGATTTTATTTAAACACACCTTCTTTAATGCATTTCTTAAAGGGCACATATGCAAAATGCACTTTTTTAGCCCTTAAATCCATTTTTTGTGCATTTCTAAGTGTTTAGGAATGCAGAAGATGTAAATGTTTTCATTTTGTAATCATTAATAATAATAATAATAATAATACATTTTATTTAAAAAGCGCCTTTCCAAAGTACACAAGGACACTGTACAATCATACGACATTAAAAGAAAGTAAGCAAAACATTAAAC